>LQRL01074875.1:23294-56239 GCA_001703475.1 Hydroides elegans
GTTATATCCTAAAAAAATATTTAAGTAAATATGATTGCAATATTTAGTTGGATACTAATTGATATATTCGACAATTCTTTTCATTGACATATCAGTATGAAACCAATCATATTATGGTTTTTCTTATCTTATACATAGTACATTAATTAGCTCATATATTCAGCTTATAGCATTTTACTTTCGATTCTTTTTTACCTGATGAAAATATCTGAATGTAATATTTGTCTAAATACAGACATGATTATTTGTAAAATAGATTTTTCTAAATAAAATTGTTGCAAAGACTATAGGGAACTATTTAAAAATGAATTTGTAGATAAAACATTGTTCTTCCTAATGCTTTTGACAAATATATCAATTATATCGATCATCATCTCATATAATCATCATAAGCGTGGCAATTATTTACCCAATATAACATGAACTCAAACGTTAGAAAATCGGTTTGTTAAATGTATATTTCTTTATTGTTTATATTTGTAAAGAGCATATAGATAAAAATGGGAATTCAAGATAGTATATGAATAAATTCTGATCATTAACAAACGTGGTCTTGTCAATCATAATCTGAATATTATAAAGTTTGGTCGCGACTTTAGATGAATTATCAATTACTTAGACAAGATTAATATATTATAACAATGTTGACATCTACATATTATAATCAAATCTTATATCCTAAAAAAATATTTAAGTAAATATGATTGCAATATTTAGTTTGATACTAATTGATATATTCGACAATTCTTTTCATTGACATATCAGTATGAAACCAATCATATTATGGTTTTTCTTATCTTATACATAGTACATTAATTAGCTCATATATTCAGCTTATAGCATTTTACTTTCGATTCTTTTTTACCTGATGAAAATATCTGAATGAAATATTTGTCTAAATACAGACATGATTATTTGTAAAATAGATTTTTCTAAATAAAATTGTTGCAAAGACTATAGGGAACTATTTAAAAATGAATTTGTAGATAAAACATTGTTCTTCCTAATGCTTTTGACAAATATATCAATTATATCGATCATCATCTCATATAATCATCATAAGCGTGGCAATTATTTACCCAATATAACATGAACTCAAACGCTAGAAAATCGGTTTGTTAAATGCACTAGCTATAGCACTTTTATCGGTTTCACCTTAACGGCAAAGGCCATATATAATTACCTTTTAAACGTTATAGTTTAAGGCTTCCTTATCATATCTAAAGAAACCTTCAATCATCATTCGACATAACTATGGTACATCTATTTCATAAGATTGTGTGTGTTTATGCCTTAATAAAAAAACTGATTATTCTATATAGCTATCTATTTTAAAATGTGTGCCTATAAGATATTATCAAATTATATTCATTATTAACTTGACAAAAAACACCTTTCTATTGTAATCTAAAAGCAACAGAATATACCACCGTGCTATTTTAAACGCACGTACTTAGAGCCAAGATACAAAAACTGTTCACCTGACCCTCTTTATTGTCACGCAGCATGACCACAGAGTTGCAAGCAGTGTTATTATCATAAACTATTTGGCCTTCATATTTTATATAGAATGCTATTTAAAATGTAAATTGTCACGCTGTTTACATTTTGCCTTGATTATAGCTTAAACATATATGCGCATTAGCTTTACTAACAAAATGTTTTTGCTATGTATATATGTATACTGGGACAAAGTATATTCATCCAAATATGTTGACGTTTTCCTTCAATTAATATTTTTCAAATATAAAATTAAACATGATAATTCAGACAATAATTTATGATAAGAGGAATAAACACAACGATTCAAAACATGTAAATTATTGATTTGGGATAGTTATCACGCTATGACAATTTGAATAATCTTAATCAGTAATAAACAATTTTGTGTAGTTCCAACGAAGATGGAATACAATTTGACAACGGCTTCTGAAGACATAGCTTCATACTCCTATAGAATCAATTCAACTATTTGTTCATTTTTATTTTTCTGGCTGTGTGATAAATGTCTTCGAGCCGACAATGTTAAAGAAAAGCCGTTAGCATTTAAAGAATGGCAAAAGAAGAATATTTCTATATCATGGATACATTCATTTGTAGTTTCTTTTATTGATATAATAGGGTAAGTATAATTCTAAAGGGCAATAAATCATAAAAATAATGCTTTATCAAACTGAGATATGATGACTAACATTAACAATGTATCAAGTAGTTCAATTTTGACTTTGCAATCGCATTCAATCAATTTGAATAGATCAGAGTGAAGAGCTTTATTGTATCAAAAAAACATCAAGAAGGTTAGCAAATAATGATATTGATATTTTTTTCATTATTTCAGGTTATATTATAATTACAGTTTTTATGCAATCGACCCAATTTATTATGCAGATAATCTGTTATTTACTATGGCTGCATTAAGTACAGGTACAATGATTAAATTAATTTGCATTTTGCATTTTGTAAAATAATTACATGCTCTTTGCCTATGTACTAATACTTTATTTTTTTGCATTTAGTATAAGTAGGAATTCAGAATGATTCTAATTTATATTCAATATTCAATTTATGCTAGTGTTATTAAATTATGCATTTATATACATTTCTAATTAAGGTTAAATAACAAAGAATATTGAAGAAAATAATTATTTACAATAGTGTTTGCTCTATAGCATTTTATTTTCGATAGAAGCAAAACATGATTGAATTAAATTTTCACTTAATTTGAATAATGTTGCACCATTTTCGTCATTAACTAAAATAGTCAAAATGGTTTTCGAATCATCCAAAAAGCTTAATGTTCATTTGATGTTTTTCCTTGTTATTACTTTTTTTCAGGTTATTTTGTATACGACTTCATTGATACATGTATAAGAGCTCCAAATCAATATGGAATCATAGGACATCATTTAATTGTAAGTCCTATTTGTCAGTAACTTAACGTTTAAAATTACAAATAACATGTCTTAACATTCAATCGTAATCGCGTTTTAGAGTCGATAACATGAAATATAAATTCAAATATTGTATCATTTGCTCATTATAGTAATTATGATCATGGGTTATTCTAGTGTTGTTTATTAAAATACAACATGTATTTATATTAAAATATATGTCAGATATCATATTTACCACACCTGAATACAAACAATGTAATAAAAGCATTATTTATCAACAAAGGTGTATTGTTTTATCAATTACGCTGCTGTGTTTTCAGATTATCTGGATCTTTATTTACAATTTGGTTTATGGAACCTTTTTGCCTCTGACAGCCTTTGCTTTGCTGAATGAGATAAATAGTATATTCTTGCATTCGCGAAAGCTGCTGCTGCTCCATAAGGTATAAACTATCAATTAAAGATAAAAAATCAAAACATCTTTTAGATAAAATGTGTAATGAACACTTTTGATTTTTATCCGGCTCATTTATGTACGTTTGTTTCCACAAAACACATGTAGCACGATGCGTCGAAATGTCGTCACTAATATTGGTGTGTGGGTATGATATGAATTTGAATGTGAATTATTAATTTCTTATGTTTGCAGGTAGACAAGGACAATGTATTTTTCCGTTCACTTGTATGGCTTAATCTGATCTCATTCGTGCCCATTCGATTTGGAACCACCATTGTACTTATGTATATACTGTCAACGATATACACCCAAGCACCTGTTATGTCTTCAATGTTAGGATTGTCAACCATTGTTATGATTGTGATTTATGTTATTCTTTTTATGCGCTTATGCAAAACGGATATCATACGGTTTTATTCCCAACATTCACAAACTAAAATTGATAAAGATAGCAAAGATACCAATGCAAATGAAGTAATACATTCATAACAGTAGCATTGGAATGGAATCTACAGAGGGAATTGAAATTGGTGAACATTTTGGACAATTTGGACAATGTGAGAAGATGAAAAGAGTGTAATTTTTTGCAACCCGAAGGTTGAATTGCGCTACAATTTGAGAGCATTATACAAGTTTAATATACTAAGAACACTTCGTTATACGAATATCGATCTGTGTACGTAATCGATGTGTCAATTTGACGGCGCACCGGTGAATTCACCTGGATTCTTTAGACTGCCATGTTACAGTTTAATTGGACACCATTCAACTGACAGATTGATAAATCCCTAGGGGTTGGCATGTTTGACATTAATTTTGGGGAGTGACGGGATTCGAACACACGTCCCTTTGATTCATATTTGCTTGGCTGGCTAGCGCTTATACCAACTACGAAAGCGTGCTCACACTGTTATGGAATTGATATAATAAAACCACAAAAAAAATCGTATAAATTTTCTTAACATATAAACATATATTTTGTTGCTGACATATCATATAATTATGTAGCAAATATGGGGTTATTCTCATTATATTATCAATTATATTGCATGCATCTTCTCCAAGAAATTATGTTAAAACACGTTAAGATAAAGACAAAACCACATATTCATTCATTGTGGGTTCGCAATAAAAAGTATGAACAAAAATAGATGCATTGTATTATAATTATATTAAATATTTCTGCTATTTCATAAAATAGTGAACAGAAATAACATTTATATGTTTTCCTACGATAACATTCTGTCTTTGGTCAGTAAGGTTTTCGAAACAAAACATGTTGTTTCTTTTTCGTGAAAATGCCAATATAGATATCCGACAGGACACATAAAAAGCTTGTAAATAGCAAGATGATAAAACACATAGATCGAAACGCGATTCAGCAAAATTACAATGCAAAGAAACGCTTAAGGGTAGTTATTATTGTTGTTTTATGCACCATATATATATATATTTTTAAAGCTTAACATGCGAAATGTTTTGTGTCATCTAGAAAAAAACCTTTGTCGTATTCACTGTATAAAGTAGGTCGTGCTATAGATATAACGACACGAGTGATAATGGCCACATAGGCGAATCAATATTGCCGTAGCCTAATGCATTCCGACTGAATTTACCCCCAATCAATAATTCCTGCTTTCTTGACTATTTAAACAAGTTACGTCCTCTGTTGTATAAATAACGAGTATTTATACTATGCCACATAGCAATAACTTTATGTATACCAATATACAGTATAGATCAAAACATGCTATAAAACAAGAAATGGGTGTCACTAAGTGTTAAAATAAAGTACAAAAATATAGGAATATTCATTACTTCAAGGTAGGTTTCATTTCTATTATATTTATATAATGAAAACATATTCAAATGAAATAATTATCTAATCTACTTGTAATGCATTTAGCAATATATAAATTTGATTGCATTCATATAAGCACTCTTCATATTCTATTTTTTTGTGATTATAACTTATTTTTGTATATTGGTAATGGCAAATTATGTTATTGTCAATTCTGTATGAATAAATAGTTTCATATAGAAAGTAAACTAGGACGTTTACTAAAGACTTATGTTTGTTATTATACTAAATTACTATGCATGTTTGCAATCCATAGCTTTAATCCATTCTATGTAATAATTGTTTTTTTTTTTAATTGATCGATATACAAGCTATTGATTATACAATAACAATTTAAAAAAAATCATTTAAGTATATAATTTGAGGTGAGAATAGCATCCTTTTGCATGCTCCAACCCCAAAATTGAGGGCGTATAGAGTTGGGGTGTCCGTCCGTTTGTCCGTCTGGCCGTCTGTCCGTCCGTCTGTCCGTCTGTCATCGCTTTTTTGTATGGGCTATATCTTTTTAACGGAGGTTCATAGAGACTTGGTTATAGGCTCAAATGAAAGATGTCAATGTTTAGATGTTTGACAGTTTCGATCAAATTTTACCACAGGAAATGGAAGAATTTGTCCAAAATGTCCTTTAACACCGTTTTTGACATATGAGGTTGTACGAGCTAGAACTTTTGAACGGAAGATCATAGAGATTCGGTTATAGGCGCAAATAAACAGTCTTGATGTGTAGATGTGTATTTTGACCGGAAACACTCAAGAAACACTCAAAACTTGTGATTTTTCAAAACATGAACATATACGAAATATTCAATACCCCTACGGATTGGGTGGCGGTTGGGGACTTTTCGTGTTTCACAAATACTTACTTGTCAGAAACAATTTGATATATTTGATAAAATTTAACCTTGGTACCATATTCTATATTTATATATAAATCTATGCTATTTAAAATAAAGTTATATTAAATTCTGTATAATGTGATTGATTTGTTTTAGATGGCATCAGATGCGTCATCTGAAGAGGAGATGAAGCGGCTGATTACTTGCTCTGAATGTGACAATATTTACAAATCTCCAAAAACCTTAGCATGTTCGCATACATTCTGCCGAGACTGCATAGGAGACATGTATCGTTACAGATGTTCTATATGTAAAGAGTTTACAAGAGGAGAGGACGCGTTTTCAGATTTTCGTGTTGTTCAATCAATTGATAAATACAGAGAAGCAACGGAGTCGAAGTCGTGTGTTCAGTGTAGGAATCATAAAGCTACATGGCAAAACAAAGACACTGGTGTCATATTGTGCAACGATTGCAAAAACAAACGTTCTTGTGCAAATGAACGGACAAATTTTGTTCCCATGGATACGTCTGTTGCTTGTCCAAACCATCCTAATGAATATCTCAAATATCACTGTATGGAGTGTGAAGCAATATTGTGTCACACATGTGCAATATCAGATCACGATGGACATGAACGGGATACCATAAAGAACGCTATTTGTCACTATTCAAAAAGGGTGCACGTGCTAACAGGCAAACTGAAGCATAAGATAAGCATCAGAACGGCCAGAAAGATTGAGGTGCAAGACTGCGCACAATTCATAAAATCAAAAGTGAAAGACGCTACGGCACGGATTGATCAGCTTAAACATACGGCTTATCAACAAGCAGTATGTGCGCATGAACATAATTCTATAGAAAGAGAAGTGAATGAACATTTATCAGATAATGACAACACCATGGAGGTGAAGCGACGTAAATGCGATTCACCTTTGATACCGAATCAAAGCAAAGAACAGTTAATGTTGTGTCAGAACAAGAAAATGGAAGCTAACTACAAATATATATGTGAAAAATTGAACTCGATTTCAAATGAGGAATCGCAATGGACAAATCTATGCATCAAAGAAGAGAGTGAGCAAATGGATCTGCTCAGTGCCATTATTGAAAGAGCCGATAACACCTTAGTTAAGCCAACCGGTGCGATGCTTTTGAAAGAAATAAAAGACAACACAATACCTCTTCTCCGAACAGTCGTGAAAAGTAATGACCATATTCAAGAACTCCCACAATTTGTTTTCCCCTACTTAAGTGCAGATATTATAGAACAATCATCTATAGAAACAAAGCGCGTTCGACCCTTCAACAACCGAATGCATGATTCTGACTTAAATACATTTTTCGAAAAGGACACCAAACTGCTGTTAAGCACTGATATTGAGTTGGGTAAAGAGGCACACAGTTATCGAATATCTTTTAGTTTCGGGAAGGTTGTTGTGTGCTTTTACAACATTGCGTTGATCATGGTATTTACAATGGACGGTCAATTAATGGATACAATCGATCTAGATTGGGAAGCTAAAAGTCCATCATCCGCAACATTCATAGATAGTAACCCATTATGTGTTGCAGCCGTCAATGACCTTTATTTATTTGATTTAGATTCGGAAGACCCTCATGAACCAAGGCATGTTTTTGAAGAAGAATATGCAGATGTGTGTTATTCAAACAACGCCGTTTATGTATTGACCATGGGTGCAGTTATCATCCGTAAAACGACAATGCAATGGCATAAAAAAGGCGAGCATATAAACACAGGTCTCGGTCGTATATTGTCCCTTTCCACGCTTGCTGTTGCCCCATCCTCGTATTATATATGTGATTACCTAGACGCTGTATATGAATTTGGACTTGATGGAACACAGCTACGTCAACTATCATTCGACATCCAAGATGCCTTCCTATGCGCTGTGAACGATGCGGGCGAAATGCTTATGACTGGTCGGTTAGACGATCAAGCGTTCATCGTCGCGGAACATAAACCACTAATACCATGTGATCTCGCAGGTATCACGGAATTTAGCGATATAGCATTCCAGGATCGAACCACATGTTGGGTGCTTGATTGTATCGCATATAAAACCGGCACATACAAGTTGATTAAATACTCTATAGAATCACAACTAGAGTAATTAATAACAAAAGACACATGTGTTTGTAACAATTTTGCAAGAATTTATCGCAGTTTTAGCGGGTAATGACACAAATTATCTGATTTGCTGTTACATATAGGTTGTGTAGGATTTTTTTAATGTTGAAGATGAATATCTATTAATGAAAAGTATTATGTCTTATACTCCCACGGCTTGTAACATTTTAACAATAGAAAGAATGATACAAAATATAAAATCAAAAATAAAACAAGATGTAAATGATACAAGTTTCCCTTCCTTGATTGTGATTTCCTGGCTATAAAACATCATATATATATAAACCGACCACAAAGAGATATGGATTTTTGATTTATATTGTTATAATTTTATCATTTTATATTATTTGCTTATGCCTTTATAAACTTAGATGGTTCGATTATTCGACTAGAGATTACTTGATGTTTTGCGAATTTCCATCGTTTAACTTTTGATAAAAAAATGTTTTTATAACACCAGATGGAGAAAAAAAGTGCCGAAATTTAAATGGCGTACATGAACACTTATGAATCTCTGAAACCCCGTTGAACATGCCACTGTGTTTTATGCATGCAAGATGTAATCACCATTGAATAGAACTCTTGCGGTCCCCATGCAACTCCAGTGTGCCTTATTTGGTCATTTTAGGTTCTTTGTAGACTTTAAACTGTCACTGCATAATGCATTCAAGATGTAAACAGCATTGAATAGAACTCTTTAGGCCCCATGTCTTAGGGCCAGGCCACATGGGAAACTTTTTTCCAGCTTGTTTGTCCTAACAAACCGTGATTTACATGATTGAAAATAAAAAAAAACGTCTAGCGTCTAACGTGTGGCCAGACCCTTATATGGTCTCTTTAGGTTTTTAGTAGACATTTTTGATTGAATCAATATGAGTATGCAATATTCTATAGAATCTTAATCATGATGAATTCCACTAGACTAGGTCCATTTCTCTATGCATAGGCAAAGCGGTAAACGGTCAAAAGCACTCCCAACCCGGCGAAATTCCGTCCTCACGTAAGTAGGTCTTTGTGACGTTAACTTTTGTCCCTACCAGAAATTAGACCACAACAACGTGATATCGCTCCACTATTACTATAAAACCATATGTAAATAACGTTATTATAGGGAAACGTTCCAACAGTTTATCACCATTAACTAATAATGACGTCAAGATAAAGTTTTGCATTTGACGTATAGTTGACGTGGCCATATGACGTTGTAGTGGCATAATTTTTGTCGGGACGTGAGTTGACGTTGTAAGAACCGCATTAAAAACTCAATTGCGTGAATAGGATTTCGCCGAGGGAGGGATGCTTTCCGCACGGCAGTTTAGACAGTACATTTTAGTTTTGTTTACCTAGCCCTGATATGTGAACATAGGACAATAGTGAATTGCAATTGACTCGAGTCTTGCACAATCAAAGTGAATGATTCATGCGGTAAATTAGAATACCTCTATTTCTAATTCTGCAAATGTTTTCAAACGTTATACGTGTATTTAAAATATCTTATGCTGGTAATCCGCTTAGCATAATAACTTTTATGTCGAAAGATGTGCGACTGAATGGATTCTTTTCGTTAAACTTTGGATATATTAACTTTGCATTCAGAGGCGGTTTTGAAGTTAATTATGTGAGGGTCTACATAGCTTTTAGATGCTAAATCATTTTGACCTACCAGTAAACTTGGTACCGTTGGAATCATATAATGATGTAGCTTAATTTGATATCATTTGCAATAAAATCCAATCGTGGGAACATGATTTAAAATACGATCAAAAATTTAGTAGACTGTCATTTAACTCAATGTTGAACGCCAACTAATATATGAAAGTTTATGGGGCTTTTTCGTTTACAATGCCTTTTGACCTACCAGTAATCTTGTTTGCTTGGCTGACTGGCGCTTAAACAAAATACGCCACCGTGCCCACACCGTTATGGAATCAATCAAATAAAACAAAAAATCGTATACATTCTCTTTACATATAAACATACATTTTTGTTGCTGGTATAAATTTGAATTTGAATGTGAATTATAAATTTCTTATGTTTGCAGGTAGATAAGGACAATGTATTTTTCCGTTCACTTGTATGGCTTAACCTGACCTCATTCGTGCCCATTCGATTTGGAACCACCATTGTACTGATGTATATACTGTCAACGATATACACCCAAGCACCTGTTATGTCTTCCATGTTGGGATTGTCAACCATTGCAATGATTGTGATTTATGTTATTCTTTTTATGCGCTTATGCAAAACGGATATCATAAGGTATTATTCCCAACATTCACAAACTAAAATTGATAAAGATAGCAAGGATACCAATGCAAATGAAGTAATACATTCATAACAGTAGCATCGGTATCGGCACTAAAAAGTGAATTGAAATTGATAAAAATATAAAGTTGGACAATTTGAGAAGATTTTTGTTTGATTTGCAACCCGTCGGTATAATTGCGCTACAATTTAAGAACATTATAGAAGTGTGATTTACTAAGAACACGAATATACGAATAATCGAATACGAATATCGATATGTGTAAGTAATTGATGTGTCAATTTGACTCACCTGGGTTCTTTGGGCAGGCATCTTACAGTTATATTTCACTACATTCCAAACACATATAGATAAATCCCTAGGAGCTAGCATGTTTGACATGAATCTTGAGGCATGAAGGGATTCAAACTTATGATTCTTGTTTGCTTGGCTGGCTAGCGCTTTTACAAACTACGCCACCGTGCCCACACTGTTATGGAATCAATGAAATAAAACCACAAAAGAAGATTTCGTATACATTCTTTTTACATATAGATATATATTTTGTTGCTGTCATATAATTTGCAAATATGTGGTAGTTCTCATTATATTGTAAATTATATTACGTGCGTTTTCTCCTAGAATTTACGTTTAAACACGTTAAGATAACGACAAAACCACATGTGTTTTTCATTGTAGGTTTGCAAAAAAGTATTAACAAGAATAGATGCACTGTATTATACTTTCGATATATATATATCTGCTAGTCCATATACACAGCGAACATAAATCAAAATAAATATATATTCCTACAATAACATTTTGTCTATGGTCAGTAAGCTTTTCGAAACAAAACCTTTTGTTTTCTGTTCCGTGAAAAATGCCATCAAAGAATATTTACCGACAATATACATATCCAACAGAACAAATATTATAACAAGCTTGTAAATAACAAGGTGATAAAAAATATAAATAGAAATGCAAGTCAGCAAAATTACAATGTAAATAAACGCTTAAGAGTAGTCATTATTATTGTTTAATGTACCATATATATTTTAAAGCTTAATATACGAAAGGTCTTGTGTCATCTAGAAAAACCTTGGTCGTATCTACTGTATAAAGTAGGTCATGCTATAAATATAACGACACGAGTGATAATGGCCACATCGGCGAATCAATATTGCCGTAGCCTTATGCATTCCGACTGAATTTACCCCCAATCAATAATTCCTGCTTTCTTGACTATTCAAACAATTCCTCTGTTGTATAAATAACGAGGATTTATACTGTACCACAGAGCGACAACTTTATACCGATATACAGTATAGATCAAAACATGCTATAAAACAAGAAATGGGTGTCAATAAGTTTTAAAATAAAGTACAAAAAATATAGGATTATTCATAACTTCAAGGTAGGTTTCATTTCTATCATATTTATATAATGAAAACATAATACATATTTAAATGAAATAATTATTTAATCTACTTGTAATGCGTTTAGCAATATATAAATTTTGATTGCATTCATATAAGCACTCTTCTTATTCTATTTTTGTGGTGATTATAACTTATTTTTGTATATTGTTAATGGCAAATTATGTTATTGTCAATTCTGTATGAATAAAGAGTTTCATATAGAAAGTAAACTAGGACGTTTACTAAAGACTTATGTTTTTTATTATACTAAATTACTATACATTTTTGCAATCCATAGCTTTAATCCATTCTATGTAATAATTGTTTTTAAAATTGATCGATATACAAGCTATTGATTATACAATAACAATAACAAAATTAATTTAGTATATAATTTGAGGTGAGAATAGCATCCTTTTGCATGCTTCAACCCCAAAATTGAGGACCTATAGAGTTGGGGTGTCCGTTGGGGTGTCCGTCCGTATGTCCGTCTAGCCGTCTGTCCGTCCGTCTGTCCGTCTGTCATCGCTTTCTTGTATGGGCAATATATTTTAAACGGAGGTTCATAGAGACTTGGTTATAGGCTCAAATGAAAGATGTCAATGTTAAGATGTTTGACAGTTTCGATCAAATTTGACCACAGGAAATGGCAGAATTTGACCAAAATGTCATTTAACACTGTTTTTTTACATATGAGTTTGTACGAGCTAGAACTTTTGAACGGAAGGTAATAGGGATTCGATTATAGGCGCAAATGAAAAGACTTGATGTGTAGATGTGTGTTTTGACCGGAAACTCTAAAACTTGTGATTTTTCAAAACATGAGCATATACGAAATATTCAATACCCTTTCCAATCGGGGGCGGTTGGGCCTTTTCGTGTTTCACAAATACTTACTTGCTAGAAACAATTTGATATATTTAATAAAGTTTAACCTTGATACAATATTCTATATTTATTTAAAATGTTATGCCGCATAAAATAAAGTTATATTAAACTATGCATAATAAGATTGATTTGTTTTAGATGGCATCGGATACGTCATCTGAAGAGGAGATGAAACGGTTGATTACTTGCTCCAAGTGTGACAATATTTTCAAATCACCAAAGACTTTAGCATGTTTGCATACATTTTGCCGAGACTGCATAGGAGACATGTATCGTTACAGATGTTCTATATGTGAAGAGTTTACAAGAGGAGATGACGCGTTTTCAGATTTTCGTGTTGTTCAATTAATTGATAAATACAGAGAAGCAAAGGAGTCAAAGTCGTGTGTTCAGTGTAAGAATCAGAAAGCTACATGGAAAAACAAAGACACTGGTGTCATATTGTGCAACGGTTGCAAAAACAAACTTTTTTGTGCAAATGAACGGACAAATTTTGTTCCCATGGATACGTCTGTTGCTTGCCCAAACCATCCAAATGAATATCTCAAATATCACTGTATGGAGTGTGGGACAATATTGTGTCACACATGTGCAATATCAGATCACGATGGACATGAACGGGATACCATGGAGAACGCTATTTGTGACTATTCTAAACGGGTGCACGTGCTAACAGACAAACTGAAACATAAGATAAACATCAGAACGGCCAGAAAGATTGAGGTACAAGACTGCGCACAATTCATAAAATCAAAAATGAAAGAAGCTACGGCGCGGATTGATCAGCTTAAACATACGGCTTATCAACAAGCAGTATGTGCGCATGAACATAATTATATAGAAAGAGAAGTGAATGAACATTTATCAGATAATGACAATACCCTTGAGGTGAAGCGACGTAAATGTGATTCACCTTTAATACCGATTCAAAGCAAAGAACAGTTAATGTTGTGTCAGAACAAGAAAATGGAAGCTAACTACAAATATATATGTGAAAAATTGAACTCGATTTCAAATGAGGAATTGCAATGGACGAATCTATGCGTCAAAGAAGAGAGTGAGCAAATGGATCTTCTCAGTGACATCATTGAAGGAGCCGAGAACACCTTAGCCGAACAAAGAGGTGCGATGCTTTTGAAAGAAATAAAAGACAACACAATACCTCTTCTCAAAACGGCCGTGAAAAGTAATGACCATATTCAAGAACTGCCGCAATTTGTTTTCCCCTATTTAAATGCAGATATTATAGAACAATCATCTATAGCAACAAAGCGCGTTCGACCCTTCAACAACCGAATGCAAGACACTGACTTCAATACATTTTTCGAAAAGGACACCAAACAGCTGTTAAGCACTGATATTGAGTTGGGTAAAGAGGCACACAGTTATCGAATATCTTTTAGTTTCGGAAAGGTTGTTGTGTGTTTTTACAATATTGCGTTGATCATGGTATATTCAATGGACGGCGAATTAATGGATTCAATCGATTTAGATTGGGAAGCTAAAAGTCCATCATGCGCAACATTCATAGATAGTAACTCATTATGTGTTGCAGCTGTAAATGGCTTATATTTGTTTGATTTAGATTCGGAAGACCCTCATGAACCCAAACATGTTTTTGAAGGGGAATATGCCGATGTGTGTTATTCAAACAACGCCGTTTATGTATTGACCATGGATGCAGTGATTATCCGTAAAACGGCAATGCAATGGCGTAAAAAAGGCGAGCATATAAACACAGGTCTCGGTCGTATATTGTCCCTTTCAACACTTGCTGTAGCCCCGTCCTCATATTTCATATGTGATTACCTAGAAGCTGTGTATGAATTCGGACTTGACGGAACACAGCTACGTCAACTATCATTCGACATCCAAGATGCCTTCTTATGCGCTGTAAATGATGCGGGCGAAATGCTAATGACGGGGCGATTAGACGACCAAGTGTTCATCGTCGCGGAAGATAAACCACTTATACCATGTGATCTCGCAGGTGTCACGGAATTTAGCGATATAGCATTCCAAAATCGAAAAATGTTTTGGGTGCTTGATTGTATAGCATATAAAACCGGTACATACAAGTTAAACAAATACTTTATAGAATCACAATTTCAAGGATAAATATGAGCAAGAAACATATGGTAGCTTGTTATTGCAACCATTTATCGCAGTCTTTTTGGGGCAAATACACAAATATATGTTATTTACTGTTACAATTGTGTTGTCTAGGATTTATTATTTCGAGTTTGAATATGAATATGCATTGAAAAGTATAATTTTTACTATATCATGTAGACTGTATTCTAATTTGCATGATTTATTAGTTTTATCTCATTCTGCTACTGCTTGTAACATTTTATTAGAATACAGAATAAACCCATAAGAATAAAACACAATATCCATGACTTTTCTTTATAGTTATTTCCGCTGCAAAAAGAAAGATTTTGAGGAATTATAAAGGATTTTTTCGTCAAATGAACACGACATTTAGATCATGACATTAAAGTTGAAGTTCAAGGATTGGACCCGGAATTTCATTGTTGATGTAATATCTACAACAACAATGAAACAATGAATATAAACATTTTTTTTCAACTTAAAACAAAACTATTTCCCTCATCAAAGCGTAGTAATGAAATAAAATCAACAAAATGTTATCGAATGATGAATATTACAGAAAATATATGGCTCAACATTTGGTCTTTTGATGAGGGTAATGATCTATTACTAGCAATATGGATTTGATTATAACATATAACAGTTACACGAAAAAAAATGAGACCAATCGGTATTATCTTAATTGATTGAATATTATATTTAATCAGAGCATGTAATACTTGTATAAAACACAAGCGCCAAAACTAATCATGATTGCGAAGGAGTTAAAAGCTAGAGCAAATACAAAATATACTAAGAACTGTTCAATATGTTTCTTGCAGAATAAAGGTCAAGTAAATCATGCGTTAAAAGTCATGAAATACTATTTGAATAGTGGCTCATTCAGTCACTGTAATTCTTTGCTTATGCCCTATTGGATCAAGTGGCAGCTGTAATAAGGAATGAGGAACATGGCATTATAACCAGAAATAATGTGTTAACGTGTGTCCGACCAAATAAACTCAACTAGCAAAAGTATTTTTTTGTTTGAATAATTGAAAAGTGTATTAAATAAAAGATTAACTTTGTGTATTTACAAGTAAGTGAGAGAACAAATAATGACTCAATACACTTTACAATACAATTGTCAAATGACGGTTTATGAAAAGAAAACCTATGTTTCTATGTGTGTCCTTGTGTGATGAATAATAAACATATAAAATTTCTGTTATAGTTCCATCTGGTTATACAAACTTATTCAAACTTATATGCATCTTTTATTATATTTTTTGTCCTGATTAACACGCCAAATATAGTGAAACACAGTCCAAAAATGAATAAATGAAAATATACTAATTTGGCTCCATTAATCAACAATTCTTTTGTTGATTTCCACATCCATATATGTCTTTATGGTTGCTCTAGTGATATATAATGCATATGGATCAAAAGACATATGAAAGCTTATTTATGACCAGTTTATCTAAATCTATTATCTATATTTATTACAGCTTTATATGAAAATAGTAATATTAATATTCTTATAAGTGCCCGCTACTATGCAAATTTACTGGAGAGTAATTGAATTATGAGTCTATCTATGAAAAATAAGTGCAAAATATTGGTTATATCATGAATTGAACCCCTTTACTCACATCAAGCTTTAATGTTGTTTGTTATTTCGCATTATTTATATCCAGTCCCGTTCACATCAAAATTTACACTTTGAATGGCATAGCTTGCCTAAGTTTACTGCCTAGTTACTGTTTGGGCATGAATTCTTATAACTGTTGAATAAAAAGTAAAATAGGATATATAGGAATCTTAACAATTTAAAGGTAGGTACAATTGTAAAAAATGTCAAACTTTACTCTGTACGACATGCATTATCATTGACCATGAAGGACATAAGCGTGAAACAATCGATGACGCATTGAAAAGTTATACAGAAAAAGTGGTAGATCTCACTACAACACTTAAACAAAGACTGGATCTACGAACGACCCGTAAGACACAAGTTCAGGAATATGAAGAGATGATACAATCAAGCATAAGAAAGGTAAATGGACAGGCTCACAAGAATAGAAAGGAGGTGATGGACAATGAGGATCAAGCATATAAAGACGCTTTGCAAGTCGCTGACGACAACGAAGCACAAATTTTAACCGAGGCTGACAAAGAATACGAAAAAGCTGTATTAGCTGCTAAGCAACAAAGACAGAAAAATAGTAGAAACAAAAGCTGAAACAGCCAAAACATACTCAATGTCCAAGCAGCAGCATGGCACACGCCTTAAAGAAATAAATGCAGATTTTGATTCAATAAAGGAAAGATTAGACAAGGTTTCCAAATGCGAATCACAGAAGATAGTGCATACGCGAAGATAGTGATGATATAAATGAGATAAATGGATTAATAAGATATGCAGAAAACACGTTAGCAACTGAGGGTGGTCCACTTTTACGTGAATTACAAGACCATATTCTACCAATTCTTCATGAAGCTGTCAGTTGTAAGAAAGATAGTCTTGAAATTCCGCCGTTGGTTCGCCCTTATTTGAAGAAGGATGGCTCTACACTTGGCACTGTATCAACTAGAAGGATTTCCCTACAGTGCTACTGTCGCCTACAGGATGTTGATTTTGAGAAGATTTTCGGTGGAAAGATGAAACAAGTTCAACCCATTGACATCAATTTAGAAAATAAGACATGCGCATATCGCATATCATTGGGTTTAAAAAAAAATAGTAGTCTGTTTTTACTCAACTGAATCCCTCATTGTTTTTGACATCCATGGCAAACAATTAAAAACTATTTCGTTACGAGGTCATGCAAAACAGCCAACTTCAGCCGTGTTTATAAATGACAATTCCTTGTGTATTGCTGCAGAAAATGGATTGTTTTTAGTTGATTTCGGCTCGGAAGAAATAAAACATGTTACCAAAGGGCAATTTGCAGATGTATGCTTTTTCAAAAATACCGTGTATGCTATAAGCTATGAAGATGGCAGTATTCTCGTGAAAACTGCAAACGAATGGTCAAAGGATGGACACAAAATTGAAACAGGTCTTGGGAAAATAAGTGCTACATCGACGTTCGTTGTCACAGAATCTTCTATATACATATGTGACAATATCGGTGCAATACATGAATTTGCATTGAATGGCAAAAGGATGAATACATTACGATTCAATGTAAAGTATGATAAATTATGTACAGTCAACGAAACCGGCGAGGCACTAGTGGCAGGTAATGCAAACAAGGTATGTGTTATTTCCGCCACTAAGCTATTAACTGAACATTGCGTTAATGGTGTCACGTGTCTCAGAGATGTAGCTTTTCAGGATGAAAACACATTTTGGATGCTTGATCGCATTTCCTTTCAAAAGGGTCAATATAAATTAATCAAGTATGTAGCAGAATAAGAGTGCTTAAAAATAGTTGTGATAATCAAACCATTATTGAGTGTTTGCATTTTATCCACGCAGATTGATACAATAAAAGATTGATGCTCGAACTATTAATCGTCCTATTAGCGTTTCAGGGAAAATAAATGTTGATAAAGAAGATATCAGCCGATTAGATTAAGTTAGCTTAAAGTCGTTGTCATTCTCATATAATTATCGTGTGTAACATATATCCATGTTGATTAGAATGGTAAATATACTTCATGAAAAAAGGGCCATTAGGCAATCAAAACCAATTAATCCCGATAAAATGATGAATCTATGGTAATTTGGTACATAATTTATTATTCAAAGAATAGTATAATTATAAACGAAGAAGACACGACACTCTCGGCAAGTTATTCAGGCAAAGGATATGTTATTTATGCAACTAATCAGTCAATTGCGCATTGTGTCAATGGCGTTACGGGGGTATGCAATGCAGTATTTCAGGATCGAAACACATGGTAGATGCTTGTTAGCATATCAGCTGCGACGGGAAAATATTTGTTGATCAAGTGCATATAAGATTATCGGGTGTTAAGTGTATCTATGCGGATTAATAAAATGATTTTGATTTATGAAATTGAAACGCTAAGGCAATGAAACACATAGATTATCATACATTACATTGTGTACATATTAATTTGCTGTGGAATATAAATATATTTTTGTGGTTGGTTATGAATTTCATATTTAAGCTCGTTGAACCATTTTGTAAATGAGTGGATGAGGGCATCTTTGCAACATTGTGTTGAATCTACAAAATATCGTTTTGGTTAAATACCTTGAAATATATTAATACTACCATTATCTATTATGTGTGTCCTATGTCGAAAATATTGTTTCAGATGAATATTGTGTTAAATGCTATGTTTTTTTTATATTTGGCGTGCATTAGTGTGTTTTATTGACTTGAGACAAGTCTTGTATATTTTACATTAGGTGCGTTTTGATATTTTGCCTTCAGCATTTTGTAAAATTAACTGTATCATAGAAATGAACATCTATACTTTGATTTAACATTGTGTTACAGTGATATAAAGTCCAAACATTTTTAAAAGATTTACATGGGCATTTTTAAAAATATCCTTTAAAAATATGTTTACTACTTCATTTCATATTGCAAAATGTGTGAATAAAACGCTGAACTCGTTGCTTGTTAATCGTCTTTTACATGAATATGTAAAAATGTGTGAATAAAACGCTGAACTCGTTGCTTGTTAATCGTCTTATACGTGAATATGTAATGTTCTTTCAGTGAAAGAACTGACATAATAATTTATGGATGATATTTGATGGTATGCAAACAACTACTAATATGAAGTTTGTTTCATATATACAGTTTTGTATGTTCCACTGAAAATAGGAAAAATGTGAGTTTGTATATATTTTTGATGTTTCGAAAATATTTTTTTCTAAAATATTTTTATCAGTTTTAGTGCGTAAAATTTATAATATCATCAAACATAATATATAAGTTTCATGACAAAGTTAAAATATGTTTTGATGTGGTTTTTTATATTTGATACGTTGAAAGAAAACTGCAAATGAATGGTTAATGGATGAAAACAAATAGAAACAGATCTTGTGGGAATAAGTGCTTTATCGACGTGCGTTGCAAATTAAAAATTTATATACATTGGTTTCGATTCGAAACATTATCTTTGGAAGGTAAAAGGATTAATACATTACAATATAATCTGATGTTTCTTAAAATATGTGCAGTCAACGAAGCGGGCGAGGCACGGGTAAGAAAACAAAGTCTATGTTATTACTGCCCCGAGAAAGTCAGTTGCAAATTGCTTCAATGGTATCAAGTTGTTGGTTGATGTAGTATTTCCCGATAGCAATATGTTGTGGAAGCTTAAACGCATCTCGAATTTAAAGTTTAAATTAGCCAAGTATGAAGCAGAATAAGAATGCTTAGAACTAATAGTGATTAACATAACATTGCATCGCGTCATAAGAATCTATCCGGATTTTACTTAATGGAATAAAGACGTTGAGGCAATCTGAAGAAATGAATGCTTAAAATTTATGTCGTGATGTGTGTTGTAATTTTACTAATAAGAGTGTTGTTTGACTGATTAACAAATTTAAGTAGGTGGTTATTTTTTCGGAGCTTTAACTGAATGAACTCTTTTGAGAATGAGTTCGTCCGTGTCACATTGGATTAGGTTAACATCATATTGTTTTGATTTAACACCTAGAATATGTTTATGCCATCATAATCTTCGATTTATATTTAATCCATCAAAAAAGATAGCATTGTTTCAGTACCATTTTGTGGTGAATGTCGTTTGTTTTATATTCTGCATACTACAAAAATCAAAGAGACTACAAATTACTTATGTTTCCTAACTATTTGGCGTGCAACATTGTATCTTGTTTAGCTAACACAAATCTTCTATAGTATTTATAGCGCGCGTTTTTATATTTTGCCTTTCACATTTTGTTACATTTAGTTTTACTATATCAGACAAATCAAATAAGATTTTCATCGGTATCACATTTCGTTACAGTGTTTGTTGTATAAGTCCGTATGTATATTGCAGATTATAATGGTTATTTGCACACAATTCCTTAAATATTTTTTGTGATAAGCTTGTCCGACAACATAATGCCTATCCACAATAAACTTATAATTGTTCAAATAAGGCCAGTAATGTACTTTTCGTCTTGACGCATTAAATAACATCAGTAAAGGGGTATCTCAAGTCACAGAACTCAATTGTTTATGCTTAATCTAATCAGCGTAAAATATAGAATACAAGTCAGTTGACTAAAATAGAAAAATGTGTGACGAATGTATACCCATTTTGTATATGGATAAAAACTGTTGTTCTTGAATGCAGCTAAAGAAAGAATAGCGGCAACAAAATAACGGATAAGAGTACAGTGACATACTTTGTGGTAGGAAGTGCGTCCCGTATACCACACTATGAATATAACAATTGAAGATTTAAAAAAAAGGTTTTAGTGTACTATATTTTGTTAAAAAATACGTTTTGTTAAAAGTTACGTTTCAATTGCATTGATTACACCTTGCATTGTAAAACATTTATGTGTATCTGTAAATATGATGTATAGTGTTTTAATTACCATTTATAAAAAGACTTATAAAATCATTTTCTTGACATTTTTTTATCTTTTTGTAGTTTTATAATCAATTAAAGGTATATTGTTTTTTCCTGAATATAAATAATACAAAACATACTCAAATATACTCAAATATTCGAAAACTACGTTTAACAGGTTTAATAGAATGTTATAGTAAAAAATTCCCACTTGACTCATTAGAAGTTAGATTTTTTTGGTTAAGTTTATTTACGAAATTTATAATATGATTTACATTTATACCAAACGGCGTTAAAAATGTATAACATAAATTCCAACCTATCTCATACACTGAAATATACCATTGAGTTAATGTGAATAAACCATTTTGAATATTTAATGAGTACAAATATTCATCTACGCATATTCGTGCAAAACTTGGTTGATTAAATAAACCGTTTTCTTTATAATTATATCACTCTTCTTTTGATATAAAACATGATTTAGCACAACATCAGAATAGTTAAAATGACTTCATGATCCAATCGGTTTTCTTTTCCTTATACTAATTAAATGTTAAATGTAAAAATACTTGTTTTTGAAGTTAAATGATTCAATCATATTTTTTAAACTTAAACAACTTTGTTGATAAAAACAATATTCTCTGTGAAAATAAACATAAATCAATAAAGGATGTATACATATAATATTCACCTCAGAGAATCTTTAGATTACAGTTTTTTATAATGTACAAATCAAGCATAACAAGTGAAGGAACTCACATTAGGATATTTTTTTTTATATTTGATGTTTTTCGAACAACCAAAATCTCCACTTGTTGTAGTATATTTCAAATAATTGTAATACACAGTATTGCCAGTTCCACTGAATTACAAGATTATTTTCCTTAAACAGTAAAGAATGAGTTTGTATATTTTCATTAATATATGCACTAGACTAAATACATTTACATAGGAATTCATTCAACCTAAAATTGGTGTAATCAATGAATCAGGAAATCAATGCATATGTGGTTCTGCTTCAGAAGAGGTCAATGAATGCGGTTTAGATTGGGTCACATTTCTGTGTGAAATGTTATTCAAGGACAGCAGCACAGTTTGTATTGCATATCCGATAAGGACGGAAAAATTTAAGTTAATAAAATGCAGGATGAAATAATCAGGATATGTTTCTAACAGATTTAGGGTTACAAATATTGTTTTAAATCACCACCCAAAGTATATTTCTTGTCATAAAGTAACGTACCAATTACCGTCAACAAATATATCGACAACAAATATCTTAACCATTTCGAAATAGGAATTAAACACTTATGTGTCACTACTTTAATTAGTTTGTGAAAAAGACAATGTCGTCAATTTGTCTTTCAAACATTCTCTCTAAATAAAGTACTTTTATACAAATATTTAATATAATGAAATTCTTATCATAAACACGCAAACATGTTTGCGTCTTTACTTTGTGTCAACATGATATTCATGGTAGGCATAAAGAAGCATGTTTGTCTAATTGAAGCTTTAATTAAGGATTATGTATCTAGCGTTATTCTATTGTATAATGTGTCAATATTAAACAATATTAAACAAAAGAACTAAAGATAAAATTACTAGTTCACATAAAGCTTATTTCTTGCCGTACATTTATCGTATGTTTGTTTTATATTTAAATAAAGAATGTACATGTTGCATGACTCATTTCAAGTATCATATATTTTAAAAACTGTATGATTTATAATTGTTGTCTTTGCCAAAAAAGAAGAAAACACGCAAGAACAACAGGGTATAAATAACCCGGCTAAGACTCAGTTTTGTTTTTTATGTGACTGTTGTTCCTCAAGTAGTAGTTGAACCATCGGCATTCAAATTTACTCAATGAGTAATTATATGCCTTACATACTTAACCGATCTGAATACTGCGGTCCTTAATGATTCTTTCGAATACAATGCTACACTAGTGCGTTAGTGTTAACCCTTCAAAATACAATCGATTATTATGTACACCACTTTAAGGGTTACTAGATTCTAGTGATTCATTCTGTATAAGACAACCCTTCCAATGTTTCTGATTTTATACGTTATACATCTTGATGCATTTACTTAGCATCTCAGAAAATGTTTTCTCTGTAAAACAAATAATACTAAGAATTTGAGTCAATGTTCAATAATGTCGAGATTGACTAGAATGCATAGGTTTGTTTGATGTGGTCGGACATTAGCAGTAATAGCGCGACGTGTCAAAGGTGAATCGTTTGCGATATGTGAATACAACGGATGAGACTGGTCAATTTCGTATCTGTGTTACGATCTTTATTTTTTTAATTGCGTCGTCAGAAGACTAATACCGATGTTTGAAACAGCACTTGAACATGACTACATTGGGGGCTTTTTCCAAAGACGTTTTCCGAAGACGCTTTTAGAATAACATTTTTTATAAAAAATATTTCCGATTTCGTCAGTATAATGGGACAACGTTGCTCTTCTTCATAAGAAAAGAAGTAAAAAACATTCATATGAGTCATAACAGATCTTTTGACGTATTTTTAAGATCCTGTTTTCATTCATACGAATTTTTATTCTCTCATTCATTGGCGGATGTCAAAAAAGGCAGTAGGAAGTCGTGAGTTGCTTGTTGTTTTAGTATTTTGCTATAGGCAGCTATCCATTACCAACTCCAGTACACAGTTCCATCGCAGCCCTACCATGCCCCAATTTCTATCAATGACCACTCCCAGTTAACCATGTTATCTTTGTTTCATCAAAATATTGTGCAAGAGAAAATAGGACCCGCATCTTTTGGTATCGCCTAGGATCGGATGCATATTTTTGGCAAGATATCTTGCGTTCATTAAGTTTTTAGTATGTCCTTTATATAAAATTCAGGACACATGATATTCAATAGAGTTTGTATTGTGTAATGGGTGTATGTCCAAATGTGACAGTGTCACCGAAAAGATTTTACTGTAATAAGGGTACAAAAAGGACGTTGATTATATAGCGGTTACAAATCGTACATAGTGTGCTAGTGTAACAGATTTCATAACAATATTTAGCTATAACGTTGACCACATTGATAAGGTTTTGTATGAATTCATATGTAATTTATGTATTCCACTATTAAAAGAATAATGCCATGTGCTGAATATTTTTGAATTCCATTTGCCTGGATCGGCAATATAAAATATAAAAAGAATATTTTGAACCTTTAGTTCATAATAAGTTAGTTATAATACTCAAGTTTTGAATTCAAATATAAAATCATTAAAAAGACGGTTTTTACATAAATGGTCTCTTATATATGATAAGAGATGCGATGAATACATGGTTATTGTTTTGATTTACAATAAAGTACTTTATATATTTTCTATCATAAAGTTACTGTTTTATATATCTGCCTGTCCTTTCAGTGGCAAAATTATTGACATGAAGCATGAAATAGAGTGGCATATATAATTTACAATAAAATGATACATTATGTTTTAAGGTCTAATCAGTTGCAATTTTAAACAGGTACAGATAGATTTATGTTGTATAATACACTTAAATAGTAAATATGTCCATGACTTATCATTAAATCAGATGCCTCTGACGAACACATCCCTAATATAATAATCAATGCCATTTACATCTGGTATATAACAATTATCAAATATGTAGATTAATACCCAAAACAATTTTATTATGCATACGTGTTCTGGATATACGTAGATACCGAAAGCATATTGCAAAAAACATGTATCATAATAAGACAATTGTTTATATTATTGAAAGAGTGTTTATTTAATTTGATCAAGGTACAAATGGTTAAAAAAAAACATATTACAGTGTGTTAAGTCATCGGCAACTCCTGAGTCACATTGAATGTTATCAATTGTCTAAAGAGTACTTTAGGTATAACTGGAAATGCAACACTATGGGTCGTTAATGTTCATAGCTTATCTTATAGTAAGATTCATCTCACGAACAAATCCTTTAATTTTGTAAATGCGATGTAAGGCCATTAGGCATCACTTTGTTGATAAAAATGCCCACACTCTTGATAACAAGGTAGAATTAAATTAGTTTTCAATTATTCATTATTATACAATATCGTATATCCATTTTAGATAAAAGACTGTGTATTTATGCCAATTATGAATTTCTATGAAAAAACTAGTTTGTTCATCGGTAGCTCCCGATTCACATTGATTTTTATCACCTATCTTAAGTGCAATTTTAGTATGGCTCGAAAGACTTAACTCGTATGCATATTTATTATGATAGCTTATTCTTCAAACCGATTCTTCTAACGAACACATAATTTCATTTCTTTAATTTGGTATTTGACAGCATTTGAATATCAACTAGCTACTTGTTGATAAAAAATGTTTTTATACATGTGACTATCAATTAAGTTGTACCGTTTAAGGGGTATATGATAATGACATCTCGATATGTAACTTATCAAAAAATATATTTTGGGCCATCGGCAACTCCCGACCCACACTAATTGTTATCACTTACCTGAAGTTAACTTTATGTATGACTCGAAATATCCAGAAACTCTTCGGTATGGTTTTCATTTGGTCTGATATTATTGGACTGAGCAAATACATATGGTGATAATAATCATGCATGATAATAATGATTAGAAATGACTTGATTATATCAAATAAAATGTTTTCGAATTGACTCTTAGTATCAATCATTTTCGGTAAAGCTTTTACCATACAGTTAAAGGGCAGATATTTTAACTTGATAACTTAAAAAAACAAGAGTTAGTAAATTCAAAATTGTTATAATGTCTATACTTTTGACTGCTTATTGCCAAATATCTCAAAACCCGACAAAAATCCATTTAGCTATTCACATAAAATGAGAATACTTTGAGAAGCATATTTTAGTTTAGTTCTTGAAGCAACTAACTTTTTCAAACTAATGGGGGAATTCCTGACAACAACGTTCTTAAGTCCAAATGCCTATATTACACATTTGTATGATATATTCAATGATATGCATGACTAATAGTTATTATATCAAACGACATCTTTTATTGATCTAATTCGTCATTTTCACTACACACTTAATGAGATTGAGGTGGGACGCATCGTTTGTATATTTTGTTCATTAATAAACTAATATACATGAAAACTAATCATTCAATTGGGAAATATAATTTTCAAAACGAATAATTCTTTTCAAAGGTATGTAATTTTGTCTTAATATGTTTCGTGTTTGAAGAGTTATCAATTTATTCATCTTCATATAGCGTATAAAAATGGTAGGCACAGCATTCAGTAGAGATTATAAAACAATATTTTTATTTATGCATATTTCACGCTGTTGATAATGGGTTTAATATAAGAGTGCATATTGACATAAAAGGTTTTGAGTCAGTTTCAAACATAGACCAAACTATATTCAATTATCATACTTAATGTATACAAAATTATGTTTACAGGCAACACGATAACATGATAAAAGGTGATATTTTCTTATAGCCAAATTCATGTCATTATATTATAATAAACAGTACGATTGATACTTTATGGATTGTTTTCAGATGTCGTCGATGCCTATTAACACTGAAAAGCTAAAGGAGCTGATCACGTGTCCCTTGTGTCTGGACAAATTCGAAAACCCAAAGGCACTTAAATGTCTTCACACGTTTTGTCAGGTGTGCTTGGATGAAATCGTTAAACTAAGCCATGACAGTGGGAAGCAAGGTTACAAATGTCCAACCTGTAGACGATTTACGATTCGAAATGATGTTTCAGCAAATTTTCATACTAACCAACTCATCGATTTATATGCAACGGCAAATAAGCCTCAATCATGTACACATTGCAAGCAAAAGGAATCTGCGTGGAAATGCAAAGACTGTGTTGATTTCTTCTGTGACGAATGCAAAGATGGACATTTACGCGTTCGAGCATTGAGTAAACATCAGATGGTTCCGATCAATGAAGCTAATGCGCACCTGGTTGTGAACAAACCACTAGAATGCAAAATCCATCCGGGTGAGATTTTGAAATACAACTGCAAAGAATGTCAAACTTTGCTGTGTACAGCATGCGCCATCATTGACCACGAAGGACATAAACGTGAAACAATCGATGACGCATTAAGAAGCTTTATTGGAAAAGTGGTAGATCTTACTGCAAAACTAAAACAAAGACTGGATGTACAAATGACTCGTAAGACCCAAGTTCTGGAATGTGAAGAGTTGATAAAATCAAGCGTTAAAGATGTAAACGAACATGCACATAAAAATAAAAATGAAGTAACGGAAAGTGAGGATCAAGCATATAAACATGCTTTGCAAGTCGCTAACAACAAAGAAATACAAATTATCACCGAGGCTGAAAAAGAATTTGAAAGAGCGATGTTGGCCGCTAAGCAACAAAAATACAGAACAATCGCAAAAGCAAAAAGTGAAACAACCAAAGCATACTCCATTGCAAAGCAGAAACATGCCACACGCATAAAAGATATAGACACTGATTTTCAGTCAATAAATGAAAGATTGGACAAGGTTTCAAAAAGTGAATCACAGAAGACCAGCTCATTCATAAAAGAGGTTAGTGATGACATAAACGAGATCACTGGACTCATAAGATATGCAGAAAACACTTTAGCAACGGCGGAGGGTGGTCCACTTTTGCGTGAATTACAAGACCATATTCTACCAATTCTTCATGAAGCTGCCAGTTGTAAGAAAGATAGTCTTGAAATTCCGCCGTTGGTTCGCCCTTATTTGAAGAAGGATGGCTCTACACTTGGCACTGTATCAACTAGATGGATTTCCCAACAGTGCTACTATCGCCTACAGAATGTTGATTTTGAGAAGCTTTTTGGCAAAAAGATGAAACAAACACAAACAATTGACATCAAGTTGATGCAAGTGGCTTACGGCTATCGCATATCATTGAGTTTCAATAAGATAGTAGTCTCCATTAAATCACTCATTGTTTTTGACATCCATGGTAAAAAATTAAAAACTATTTCGTTGCGAGGTCACGCAAAAGAGCCACCTTCAGCCGTGTTTATAAATGACAATTCCTTGTGTATAGCTGCACAAAATGGATTGTTTTTACTTGATTTCGACTCGGAAGAAATAAAACATGTTATCAATGGGCAATTCGCAGATATATGCTATTGCAACGATGCCGTGTATGCTTTAAGCTATGACGACGGAAGCATTCTCGTGAAAACTGCAAACGAATGGTCAAAGAATGGACACAAAATCGAAACAGGTCTTGGGAAAGTAAGTCCTTTTTCGACTTGTGTTGCTACAGAATCATCAATATACATATGTGACAATATCGGTTCAATACATGAATTTGCATTGAATGGTAAAAAGTTGAATACATTAAAAGTTGATGTTAACTATCCTAAAATATGTGTAGTCAACAAAGCAAGTGAGGCACTATTGGCAGGTAACGCAAACCAGGTATGTGTTATTTCTGCCACGAAGCCATTAACTACACATTGCGTTGATGGTATCACGTGTCTCGAAGATGTAGCTTTTCAGGATAACAACACATGTTGGATGCTTGATCGCATTTCCGTACGAAAGGGTCAATATAAATTAATCAAGTATGTAGCAGAATAGGAATGCTTAGAAATAGTTGTGATAATCAAACCATTATTGAGTGTTTGTATTTTATTCATGCAGATCGATACAATAAAAATTGATTCTCGAAAGCTTAATCGTCCTATCAGCGTTTCAGGGAAAATAAGTGTTGATAAAGTAGATATCAGCCGATTAAGTTAGCTTAAAGTCGGTGTGATTCTCATATAATTATCGTGTGTAACATATATTCATGTTGATTAGAATGTAAAATGATTTTACTTCAAAAGTATGACGTTTATGCAAACAAAGCAAATAAATTCCCCAAAACATTGTATCTATGGTCATTTGGTATATAATTATATTATTCACAGAGTTATTTAACTGGTTTATAATATTTTTAGTGGGTGGTCATTGATGTTTAACTGGATGAACCATTTTTTGAATGAAGGCGTCCGTGTAAAATTATGTTTTCGTCTACGTAGTAGCATTAGTTTGATTAAATACATGGAATATGTTTATGTTACCATTATTCTACCAGTATATGTTATCGAATAGGCGGAGTGTGGTCATGGCAATACAAGAGCCTCGAGACGTAGTCGAGACGTTCTTGTATTTCCAGACCACACGAGGGCCAATTTGATAACCGGCTTATTTTATTATTCATAAGAAATTGAAATGCTCTTCTCCTTCAATCCTTTTACCTGGATTGAAAATAAATAGCAACCTCCACTCGCTATATTGTGAATTCTAGTGTATCACAAATCACAAGCTAATTAAGTTGACAAGGTATGGTGGAGTATCAACTCATTTACTATTGATAAAACATGACACTTCAATTTCTCAATATTGTTCTCAAATTGTATTTTACTCTGCCCTTTATATTGGCCACTAGTTGCAAATATATAAATCAGGCGTCTAGATAACTCTGTATGATATATATTTCATTAAAAAATAAAAAAGAATAATTAAACAAATGGCATTGTATCTATCTAAGTAGATAACATTGTTTCAGTGCAGCATTATACTAAATGTCAAACACTTCTTATGTTTCATGCGGCGAAATATAATTCCCAAAGATTCTGGGTACAATATTGTGTTTTATTGACCCAACATAGGTAAACTAATTTGTTTTCTTGACCCAACAAAAGTCTTCTTTCGTTTATATCGTGCGCGTTTGATTGTATGCCTTCAGCTTTGTATCTAATCTAACTCAAAATTCAAATATCAAATTGAAAATAGATATAACATTTTGTAATGGTGATATAAAGTTCAAACGTGTTTAATGGATTTGCATGGCCATTTTGCCCTTCTATAAATCTGAATTTATATTTTCTTACACTATTGTATTTATTTTCAAATCACAATACGCATGAATAAAAGCTTTCGCTACAATTGTAGCTTTCGCTACAAACTGTTGCTTGGAAAAAGTTTTTTTAAATGAATATGTAAGGTCATATTTTATTTCAAAATGTAAAGCTTGTGTTTTCTTAAAATATCATTTTTCATTAAGCACATTGATGCACAGAACCATGATTTAAATGTTTCTTAATGATAAGTTCGTCAAGCAGCTTTATGATTATTTATAATATAGAATTCTATTGGTATGTATATTCACATAGTCAGAAATGTATTTTATTGGCTTTTACGCAACACATTGTCACAATGAGTGAAGTGATCGCTCAAGTAACATCATCATACTATTTACGTGACATCTAATTTATGTGAAAGGTGTGAAACAGGTCACTGGACTAAAATAGTTAATACGAAAATCATGTCAACTTTTAAATTTCGTTAAGGTAAAAAATACTTGAAATAATAATAGAATACATGAACGTAGGTCATAGACATTGATTCTCAATATACAGCGTAATTTTTGTCAGAGGTGATATACGGTCTGGAATTTTCGTTCGAATACCACCAGATTGATATAATTCTTGTAGTGACCGCATGAGGTTCTTAGTGTAGCCTCCTATATTACTTTTCTATATCACATGAGGTTCTTAGTGTAGCCTCCTTAAATCTTTTCGACATGGATGTTGAGGCTTTTTTCGATATTTTACAATATGTTGCGACCTAAAGTCGTAAAAAGTCGCATTTCATTATAAAAAGCCGTATTCCATGTGTCGGTAAAAAGGCATTGATTCATTGTGTAGACCTGTGATTCATTTTTTTGCCAACTGATTGTAAATAAAGCATTTTTATTATTTTATTTGTCAAAAACTAATCATCATTTATACACAATATTTTGACAGTTCATAAATAAATCATTTTTACACCGTATTTATTTTTTTCACACACAACGTTATTCAAACTTTTCCTTGAAAATCAATTCTAGTAACATCATTGAATATATAGGCGCTTCACCTTTTTGCCAGTCAGCATAAAACAGGTGTATTTGAATAAGAAATAATTTCTATCATTAATTTAGAATAGTTGATATCGACCCTTGACTAGAAAACTTAACACTGCTTGTTTAATATACAAAAACATACACATTCTAACTGCTTAAATGTTATTCTCCATTTTGAGACTTTCATCTTTCGCTCCAATAATAATGAAAAGTATAACTTGATTAGATAACTTAAATCCTGCTTGTCTCGGTTCTTGTCTGATGTATGAAAACGTATGTAATCCAATTCAACTGATCTAATTATTAATATCCGGTTCAAAATCTAACTTAAGCCTACATTCGGAACACGTACTTTTAAGCGATTTTTTCATCAATGCAACCTTTAATCGCAGCTTCGTATTTAGACATGCCCTCTTTTGCAGGCTGGATGGCTTCTTCCGTCTTGCTTGCGTCCCATTTCTCATTATTTTTCGCCATGTTTGTTGAATTTTATAGAACACTCTCAACCCATCATTGAATTCTATACTAGACTCGATACACATGGTACCCATACCAAGAGTCTACCTAGAATTTAAGTATAACGAAGGGGCACTTAAATATAACAATAGAGCTTTGTTATTGTGTTGTCATTCACCCCTCATAGGCTATTGCATGCATAACCGGACTTTATAAGACCATAGTGCATGGTGACCCCTATACTTTCATTCACTGGCAAAAAGGTGAAGCGCTCATAATATTTATCAATGTCAAAAACACTTTTTCATTGCATTATAATAAATAAACCATTACAATTAAAATGTTTTTGAAACATGAATTATAATACCAAATGGTTGATTTATAATATATATCAAAATAGAGTCTATAGTCAGAAGAGTCTCTGAGAAATAAAGATATGAATCTGATGCATACATGTAAATATTGGCAAAAAAATGAATCACAGTTCTAAATACACCATGTCTGTGCCTTATCATGTCATTGCGATGTAGCCTCTATTTGTAGTGGGGATCAAGGATTTTGTTTTATCCATGGTAAGAGACGGTTAATAAATGAAAATTAAACGTTATATTTTTTTGTTTAGGGCCCACAATATCATTTATTATATTAATGTGTAATCTTAAGTAAAGGTCGACTTTTTTTTGTAACATAAAATAACAGTCCCCGGCCAAATTCCCTAAATTGTTGAGGGCTGGGCAGAATTAATTTTTATCATATCTATAGAATATGGCCATAAAATATATATCATTTATATTTACATTTAAGAATTTTAGAACTTTTTTTTTTACACAAATTTAACAAATTCGATTGCAATTAAGAAATTTAGACATAGTGCTCTTAGTTCATCAGTCCACTCAACAGTTCAAAGAAAGATTAAGTGAGGCGTTCGCGATCTCGATTGCATGTGGGTGTAGGGGTTTCGTATGTGAGTTTGCTTTCATGTTTTGATTGCAATGGGGTCGAAAGTGAATTGCAATTCAAATAAGGGGTGAGTTCGCTTTCATGTTTTGATTGCACGTAATTTAAGCTTTCATGTTCTGCTTGCATTTCCTGATAGCCTTGATACTATTTATGATGATATGAAAGGGCTTTTGATATATATATATATAAGAATATAAAAGTGACATTGAGAAGGCACCTTTTTTTCTCAAAATAGGATGTAGGACCCAGCCCCCCCCCC
>LQRL01074875.1:56408-66842 GCA_001703475.1 Hydroides elegans
TTTGGGAAGACATTTTTTTTAATGTTTCAATTGGATTTATGGATACATTCTACAATTGACAAGTATTTATTTCAATTCAAATTGTTAAACGCCCAAGAAAAAAAAACAAATTTCGATTGCAATTAGATACTTGAGTAGAACTATCACCGATTGTAATCAGTTATAGCCACACTTAACGCATTTTCCCTTCATAAAGAACGAGCACATAATCCGTTGAACCCGAATAACATTTGTTTAGTCGTCTAACAGTACTTTTATTATCTAGTTAGCGAAAAAAAAACGATTTTTTTCCATAAAAATTAGAATTTTATAAAGAAAGGGGGGACTGTTCATGTCTGTGCAAAAAAGGGGAGGGGGGGAGTAAACCGATTACCCTTAAAATTGTATAATAAAGAAGTGTTACGTCCCAATCTATGTGACGTGAATTTTACGTCGCCTCGAGAACAAATAAGGATGACAAACCACTGCATTTAACTGACGTCATTTCGACTTGTCTGAATGACATCATAAGGACTTAAGATTTGACGTCGCATTATAACGTTGTTGTACGTCATGTTTGGTCGCGACCTTAGTCGATAATACCATGCCTATAATATGGAATTTTTTAGAATGGAGTTTTTGAACGGTGGGACAACATACAAATAATCACATAAAATGCGTAAAATAATGGGAATAAATAAGTAAGAAATATGATTTATACAAAATACATTCACACAATAAGGGGTACAAATGATGCCAAATAAACAAGGGATAAGGATATACGATAAGCCCTCCCACCCTTCGTTGCATTTGTTTACAATGCGTCGGTAAGACAAAAGGGCTTTGTCAAATGGCTCCACACAAAATAAGGCTTTTAACGGCTGAAATACGCATTTCACGACTTCCATGTTTCATTTCTTTTCGACATTTTAAAAAGAGTCGCGACATTATAAAAATAATTTCCGACTCTTTTTATAAAATGTCGTAAACACACCGGTATGTTATTAAATAAACTCGGTTTACTTCGTGTACTATTTTATGATATATAAACGTAATGTGCTTCGATTGTTTACGACTTTGTATTACCAAAAATAAATATTAATATGTAAAAATGTTGGATAGTTTTATATACTATATTTTATATACTACTGTTTAAAAATAAGTTTTCATTACATTTTCTTACATTTTGGCAACAATTCAGTGGTATCAAAATTTACAAGATAAAGAGTAAATAGCCAACAATTTTATTTATCGATATCTTTCTATAGTTTTATAAAGCAATAAAAAGACATATATGTTTTACTGAATAAAATAATACAATACATTTTAAATACTAAATGAATGCATAAATGAACGTAAAATGATATAAATTTGTTATCATACATAGCACAATATACAAGTAAATAATATTCACTTTCCTCTTCCGAAGGACATGTTTTCGGTTTAATTTCTATTTACAAAACGCTGTTCCAAATGTACAACATAAATGTCGACCCATTCTAATACACTAAAATATATAATTACGTTTATTTTGACAAAATAATTTAAGCAGTTAGAAAATGCGTAAAAGTCATGCATAAACTTGGTGTGGAGTGATATATCAAAATAAACTGTAGTGTTTTCCACAAATATATAAATCATTATTTGTCAAATAAAACATAATTCAACCAACTTTTTAATAAAAATAATAAAAACTATGTGATTCAATTTGGTGCACTTGTCCTTTTACAAATATAATGCAAATATTTAAAAAGAAAATACATAAAGTTATATATATATTTTTTTTTTCACATAATCAACCAAAAAAGTGTAACTCGCTTATGCCTTATTACTATATCCTCGGTGAGATATAAAAATAAATAAATAAAGGATGTATGCATATTATATTCACTCTAAAGAAACATTAATCATTTGATTGGTATAAAATCAAAAACAAGCATCTTGAAAAAGAACGGTCCCCTTTAATCAAAACCAAATTTTCAAGCATTTCTTTTAATAATAACGTTTATTATAATGTACAATTCAATGATAAACAGCCAACGACTGACATATTGATATAAGTTTATCAAGAATCAATCCGACTGATAATATTTGGTGTTTTAAAAACAAATAGAATTTTTACCTAGCTGTTTTGCAGTTTAATAGAAATAGGCAGCATTGACTGCCCCTCCGATTAATTATTATACAAAATAAACAGTAAATAGTAAGCTTGATTTTTTAAATGAATATATTCAAGATCTTTTGAAAATACTTCGTTTAAAATGAATGTGTTGATTTCTCTTATTTTTAACAAAAATAAATCTCATGAACAAGTAAAAATGTGTTCGAATTTTTTAACGTTGAAAAAAATATGAAACAGTACGAGACCAACTCATTTATATAATTTTGGAAAGTTCTGAGGCGCAGCCGAGACACCTGTACTCTCTATTTATCTGGCTTAGTTTACAGTCCATTATCAATAATAATGGATCATTAATACAAAGGAGTTTTAAACTTATCACATTGAATGGTTTTCAATAAATGGAAGCGCTATAAACAAAAATTAACAGATGCAAGCTTCTTACACTTTATCAATCAAGTTTTTTACAGATTTTTTTTTGTTAAAAAACCTTTCTCTGTTAACTTTTTATAACCGTTCTACGCCATGCAGTGTTTGCGTGCACACACTAAGCTATGCAGCTGTCGTATATTAACTTATTAACTATATACAATGGCATCAAACAATTATACAACAGCGTAACTTTATTTTACTTGAAGACAGAACTATCAAAACAATATCGAAACGCTTAAACTCAAAAGGTTTGATTTTTGTCAAAGAAATTATTTTTAACTACTTGGATAACATCACGTCACTTAATAGTGTCCTACATTTTATACAGTGACGGCACATCGATTATGATGTCATTTTTACGTCACGCCTTTTCAAATATGCGTGACAGCTCAGAAACACGAAAGTGATACCATCTTAATGCAATAACTCGGATTTCAAAGCTGAAGAGTAGAACTGATCTACGGATATTCGTGTTTTTTTTTTGGGCTATTGTTTGTTGAGTGCACACACATTTCTTGTCGAGTCGTCTTGAGAGTCAAACGCTCAGATGCTCGCGGTATTGCTTCTACTTTATTTTCTGGTGCTCAGAACCGGTCTGTTCTATTATGACGACACATTGAGGAATCGAACTCTCGAGTTCTTGCATCGTTATGCACGTTCTATGTGGCTCAGTAAAACACAGACTTCGGCAAAATCTCGAAATACAGAGTTTATTGCACAGTGATTGGTGGCAGCAATACACTTGTAAGCTGAACGATTCTGTCTATTCATTGCGGTTCAGTTTTTTTTCTTCAACAAGATTCATGCTTTTCTAATAACACATATACATTGCACAGTTTCATGCATTGAATATCAGCAGGTTTCGGTGAGACTATTCTTCTATTGGTCTCCCGATAGAACAGCATTTTTTGTTATATACATGTATTTTTGTTTATATATAGAACATACATGTTAATAATACATAACGCAACAAACGATTTGGCGTAAACATGCGTTGTGGTTAAAGACACACTGACTCACTATTCACATTATTTGTTAAATCATGACCTCAATCGCCTTTTCATGCGTTCTGTAGTTCAAGTCTTTCCAGTGGTTTGCCGCTCAATAGTTTCATTCGGACTCGGGGTTCAACATGTTCTGTTTTGTTATTCTGTTTACAGTTATAATATACGATAAACACATGCAGCAAATACCCATATATTGTAGCAACAATCCAGCGTTACAGAACGAATACTCCGAATTTCACCGGATATAGTTTCAACCACATTTCATGTGGGTAATTCCGCTGTTTATAACCACATTTTTCTCCTCTCTAACATGTACATAACCATGCGTTCCGCCATTGTACAAAGCGTCCCATAATGCCATTCCCCAATTAACCCCGCTTTTATTGTTAATCCCTCCCTCCCGTGAGTTTATGAAACATCTCTTGATTAAGCGTCTGGCTCTTATCTCCCGATCGCATCGCCAGGAACATGTATCCGCCAATAAACTCATGCACTACTTTGCAATCAGCCGTATGGCACTGGAAGGCGATGTGCTCTTTCTCAAAGGCCACTTGCACTTGTTTGATCTCCCAGTTGACCGACCACGAGTTGATGTTTTGGAAGCGCCACGTTTTCACGGTGTCGCCACTTGACATGTCCAAGAGGGTCATGCGGTTGAAGGCGATGCCGAGTAGCTCCTGTGTAGGGAAACGAAGGGATGCTTAATTTGGTATATTGACAGCAATATTGCATCTAGTGCAATAAAAGAAATATTTCATACAGCGCAATAACATGACATTATTTACAAAAGTCAATGTAGTAACAGGAATATTAGACTAAGTGCAATAAGACATATATTGCATTAAAAACTATATCATGATTATTATATACTATGCAGTTTGCATCCAGGACAATAACATATAATATTATAATAATATTGCATTCAGTGCTTTAAAAGGGATTCGGACATTTTATGTAGTTGAACCCAGTCTGATCGTACATTACGATATAATGTACATTCTTTAAATACAACAACACACTTACCTCCTTCTTCGCTCCTTTCATCTTAACAATAAAGTAGTGCACGCCATATTCGGGCAGCGACTGCCACGCTCGGATGTAGTTCATCTTGGCTTCGATCAAGTTCATTTCCTTCACGTTGGCGTGTGCCTCTAATATCCGCGTGGCAACCTGACGATTAAAGGGCTAATTAAAGGGCTAGAAGATCTTTTATACGTAAATATGAGTCACCTTTATTTCGAGTGGAATCTACAATCGTTACTTTCTCTGACATGTTTGAGTGAAAAATTGAAATGACCCGTTTGCATCATTATTGCTAACAAGATAATGGAAAGTACCTGTCACCATATTGGTGTTCATAAATGTAGTTTTACTTTTTGAGGAGGGGTGGCACCACCACATTATGTGATATAGTTCTCCGGTGTAATCGACTGTTGGTAGTTATCATGAACCGGGCCGTCTTTGGACTGAAGGAAGAGTGTTAGCTATCATGGAGGTTGGTGTTAAACGAAGAAGGGAGCCGTACCTGTTTTGACTTGAACTTCTTAAGGAACCTTGGTGCCACATAATCCTCTGGTGTGATGGACACTTGCGAACTATCGAGCACCGGGCCGCCCTTGGACGTGTGCTGCATGCTGAGGAAGGCCAGGATGGACTGCACCTCGGCGTCGTATGAACTGTCCGCCATTGTTTTGCCTTTGGAGGCCAGGCGGAAGGCCGCCATCCATTTGGCGTACTGCTGCTCCTGTTGGATAAGGAGAGAATAGAATATTTATGTAATCATGGAGAGGATGTATTTTGGTGGATATTATATGAAGGGGCGATACGTAGTGTGTGAATGAATCTAATTATCAATGCCTTGATTGATCAAGAAGGCCACCATCCATTTGGCGTACTGCTGCTCCTGTTAGATAAAAAAGAAACTGAATGAAATAGGAAGGGTGTTTTTTGGGTGGAATTAATATAAGATGCGGGCGAAGTAATCTAATCATTAATGCCTTGATTGATCAAGAAGGCTGCCTTTGCGTATTGCTGCTCATGCTGGATTTGAGGAGAAACGAATTTAAGCGAAGATACATTCTTGATATTGCAGGTGAAGACAGTAAATGATGTATTGTATAAAAAGGATGTATTTTAGTCACTATTGCATGCGGGTGCAATACGTGGAGGGTATTTTAATTTATTTTTAATTCAGATGCAAAATGATGACAATTTGCAATTTTTTTTTTAACTGAAGCAAACACTTATTCCTTGATTCCATAAAGTTATCGAGGACATAAAGATACAAGTCCTTGATTATATTTTTCTAGATAGCAAAAATAAAAAAGCTATTGATTTACGCTTAAAAATTGAGTCAGCTTGGATACACAGGTTGGGCTCGTCGTTTCCAGATGGTTTGAACTACCTAGAATGATAGTCTTCATATTAACCATTATCACCCGGGGAATAGCTTTGCCTCGTTAAAACTTATTCCTTGATTCAAACACATGTAACAACTATCCAAAGTTATCCGATGCCTTAAAAGCCTGAAGTTTATCCGTTGAAAGCCAACTTACATTTTCTGCTCGGATCCAGTGTTCTACGAGTCCTTCTGAAGATGGCACGAACAGTTTGATGTTGTATTTTTGTGACGAGATATTGACATCGGGCGATACTTCACACCCTGCAATAATCCAGATATTGTTAGGAAATAATGATGAATGGATAGGAACCAAATATATATAATATGGCCAATTTGCGTATAGACATGATAATATATTTTTGCTTCAACTCAAGATTAAAACTTATAAAATTGCATTCAGAAAAGTAATAAACAAAATAATGTTGCCCTAACATATGACATTCCTAGGTCCACAACCCAAAACATCTTGAGATTGACTTTCCGTGGTACATCAGTTATATTGTGCATTTTCGGGATACACATTGATTCAGTTTATCTCAAAACTCCCTTACCTAAAAGAGTGGCCAATCGGTACATAGCTAGCTCTTAACTTTTTATCATTGGCGGTACAGATGAAATCGGTTAGTCTAATAATCAAAATCCCAGGCAAAATTATTAGATTAACCGATTTATTAGATTAACCGAACTTCCGGTCTGAAGAGATATATTTTATGCATTACCTTGAGTCAACTGGAATTATCCATTATTACTACAAATGTATTGATTATTTACATAGTTTTGAGTTTTATCAAATATATAAGACTTTTTACTTGTTCTTTAGAAATTCCCAAAATTTTGGCAATAACTGACTTAGTGTTTTTTTTCTCGAATTCCTTAAAAAACAACAAGAATCAGATCTTTCTTTTTCTTTTTGATGCAACATGTTTTCAAGATTTTCATGAAATGATCTGGATTTTTCAATGTTCTAAATGGAATCCCTCTCAGTAAAAAAAAAATCAAGGGCACTAAAGGCTTATGCAATATCATACAAATGACCCACCATGGTTTCATTATTCGGAACAAGGGACCACAGTGGCTTGTTCTTCAAGATGGGATGGTGTAACTTTGATTTATATCTTTTACAAATAAGACTTTCAAAAGCTTTTGCTGTACCTTGCTGCGACATCTGGAGTTGCCTTTTTCCGAATGTTGTAAATGTTGCTGATAAGCACGTAAAGTTTATTTGATAGCTTCCGTGATAAATGCTCAAGAAGATCCATTGATTATTAGAATAACAGGTGTTGGCCACAAATATTTCTATGTTTTAGTATTAGAATAACCGATTTATTAGTTTAACCGATATTAGATTAACCGATGTTATTTATCATTAGTGTAAATGGCAATGAATCGGGGATTCGAAAATTTATTAGATAAAGCGGTTTATTAGATTAACCGATTTTAGAATACGCGATTTCATCTGTATAAACATTGATACATGTACATAATCGTTTCTACCCCACGTACCTCTGAGATTGACCCGCATCAGTGGCGCTTGACTGGTTTCCTCGCGGCTTCTAAACATACTCAATGCCGTGTCTTTGAAGACGAAGAAGAGACGCTTGTAACTCTTTAACGTGAACTTCTTCGGTCTAAGAAAGACAAATAAATAAATAAAGAAATAAATAAATACGAATTTAGGTTACTTAAAGGTGATTTATTAAATAGGTTATTTATGCGCTCGTATAAAACAATTGACAAGTTTGCAATGTCATGCCCGCCTCCTTGCGCTAACATGTTACAATGAGCATTATTTTCTAGATGGACATGATTAAATAGAGTATGGCATAGACAAGTCATTGGAAATCCTAAAAAGAATTTATTTTGTCCTTATTTCTTAATGAAGGGTAAAGCGGTACGAAAACGGGCAGATGGGTCACTGAGACTTTTTGTTCAGCGCTTTGAGGTTATTGTAAAGAGAAGACACATAGAAGATACAATTATTCAGTGTGATGTTTTAATAAATAATATAAATGTATATTTATATATTGTTTTGCTATGTACATACACCCGTCGAATGCGTGACGAAATAAGCTGAATGAAAACTCAATCCTATCATTAACAGTATTACAAGTAATTGATAGGCTACGTGTTAAAAAAAGACCCTTCAATATGTCGATTGCTTTGACCTTGTAAGTGACGAACAAACAAAACGCGTCGAAATTATGTCAAGAGCAACGTTTGTCCTTATTTTTTTCAAAGCTAACCAAAAGGCAAACATATATTCAAATAAAAAAAATATAAGGTAGACGATTAACTTGCCTCTTGACGGGTAAGAAGACTTAAGTTTAAGCGCTCAGGGTTTGAAAAAAGAACGCATGTTATTGCAATTTATCAAATTTATTTATCTCCATTCCCATTGCATTCTTATAGTATTCTATTGAACAGAAGTCGGATTTAATTACAGTTTTTTCACGCTTGAGATAAGAAACTTGAAAATCAAGTCAGAACGCTATATTTATAATTTACAGTTTTTTTAAACTTTAAGTTGAGAAAAACTCCTATGAGTTTCATTTTAAAAATCAACCCCTCTTTTCAACCCTGAAAGTGCCACGTTTTCTTTTTTTTTAAGTTAATCAAATCGTCATTGTAAAAAAAAACACTGCAATAATCATGAAAATCTCTAAATCATCCTTAATTCTGCCGCAACATTTCACATGCTTTGGCTCACAGGTGTTATTCTAATTGATTTATAGAGGGTTATTCGATAATAATGCGCATTGTAACTATGCCTATTGGCTTATGAGCATTATGAGCATCAAATGTCAATGAAAGTCAATGATAATACGGCTTCTATCACGTTTATTAGCTAATATGAGAGCGTGAGTGAAAAGTGCTGTAATTTTATTGCAGCGGAGTTTATGTCGGTGGTAAGGTGTCACGGGATAAGTTTATTGGGTGGGTTGAGAGGAGGTTAATCCGCGATATAAGTGCGTCAATGGAAAATGCATTTTATTGCTAATTTTATTTGTGAATGGGATCATAAATGCACATGAATGATTAATAATAGTGAATTAAATACATTAAGGGAGGGAGAAAGAGCGAGCAAGTGAGAGAAAGAGAGGGGCTGAGAGAGATAGATAGATAGATAAATATATATAGATAGATAGATGGATAGATAGATAGATAGATAGATAGATAGATAGATAGATAGATAGATAGATAGATAGATAGATAGATAGAACGAGATAGGACGAGGGATTATGAATGACAGAAAGAAGAGGAGATAAGGGTCTATGTATAGAGACGGAGAAATAATGATAGACAGAAAAAGAAATAGAGGGGTGGAGAGAGAGAGAAAGTGAGAGAGAGAGAGAGAGAGAAACGAAGAGCCATCTGCAGGTCGTTTGTTGGGGGATGGGAGAAAAAGACGAAAGGGTGAAATAGCACTCACTTGAAGAACTTGAGGTAGTCGTTTAGCTCGGGTATATGCGTGATATCCCCCGGAGTCGAGATAGAACTCCCTTCAAGCGATGTCTGCAGGTCTGTCAACGCGGCGTCGATCTCATCTTCGCCATTTTGCTGCAATCCGCTGTCGTCGTCAGGTTGGGGCTCACCGCTTTGGATTTGGGCTTGCAACTGTAACGAGAAAAGAAAATGTGATATGAACGCATTGTTGATCCGTATTCTTGGTGTTGGTGTGGTAAACGAAAACGTTGTACAAACTCATATAATATATGGGGATCATCCGGGATGGCGGCATGAGGAATGAATGAAAGTGCTGTTGATAAGGAGAGACGGTTATCGAAACGGAGGAATCCAGGAGAGACAAATCTCTCCTGCTGAAGTTAAATATAAAACGAGACCTTAATGCATATCGAAGGGGGAAGGGGAAAACAAAATAATGTTGCTAAATAATATTTCTAGTACAAATAAAATGACATGGTTTGAAACGATAGCATTCTATGGACACGTTTCATAACAGATGGAACGCTTAACAACAAAACAACAGAACATTACATGAGGACATCGTGGATCCATACACCCAAAAGAGGCCTCCATGCCCAAAACATCAATCATGTTGCTAAAAATAGCATACAGAAGTATAGGAGTTATTCAATGCGGGGGAAACACTGACAGATCATAATCGAATGCTTTCATTTATGTATAAGATACGCATTTGCGGTTAAGTACGAACATACCGCCGGGTAGTCGTGTTACATATTCTCTCGCTCTCTCCCACACAGTTCTACAAATATTTGTATACCGACTCATGTTAAGTTAAGTGTGAGTATTAAGTGATATCAATGATGAGAAGCGATTGAAAGGCGTATCAAAATGTTGATATTTTTTTTTTCGATAATAATAAATTGTTTTCAACCTAAAGTGGTTATCAGCTTTATTTATTTAAATAGATAATAAACTAGAAATGTGTCCGTTGGAGCACGAATGGCCCGCTACTTATAAAGTTGAAGCGCCATTACGGGTTGGCTTTCTATAAATTTCGCGGTATTCGAGAC
>LQRL01074928.1:3760-14710 GCA_001703475.1 Hydroides elegans
AGGTGAAATAGGCTAGGTTAACTGCCGTACAACCACCCGATAAGTATGCAAGTTTTACAACGATATAGAAGAAGGGAATATGGGGATGGTTTAAAAATGTAAAAAGAATGAAACTTCGGTTAATAACAACGTTTTATATTATCTTATGGCATATTTAGTTGTTTGTTTTTTTTCCGTTGACTTTTCAGAGAGTAATTTTTAATAGTATACCTCCGGTAGATTTCACGATTTCACAAAGATGTGATGTGCATGAAAAATAAACGTTAACGTTCACTTTTAGAGGGGATGTAGGTCATCGCATGTTACCGTTCCTTTTCACTTTTCTTTTAACAGCTCCTCGAGAAACCAGTGACTCTGGAGGACTTTGAAGCCATGCCTTTTGTTCGCTCCGTGTTCTTCCATTATGGACTCGAGTTTGAGAAGGAGATGAAATCCGTCATCAACGCAGATTCCAAAGGTTTCTTTTAAATTTATTAATTAGGCTATATTTTGTCGCTCTATTGTTATCGCATCGTATTTTATAAAATGATTCTCGAGTCTGATTTTTTATTTCTCAAAAAATAGTCTTAGAAATATTGACACAATATGAAATGCCTTTCTATTTATATGTGAACAATATGTATAAGATATTAATTAATAATTAATAGTTAATCGTCATTAAAATCCGATCTGATCATATGTATTTCAGAAATAGTTTGATATTTCTCATTATCTAACACTCAAAATGTGGGTCACTTTCCTCGACAAGTCTTGTTGTGTGTATTTTTCAAATATTTGTTGAATATTTATATATATTTTCTTTCCCTACTCTACAGGTGGCGCTGAAGTGAAGATCCACGTGCCCTACGAGTACTCCTCAGACATCGTGTTCCACTACCAAATTCGCTTCAGCGATCGCGATCGGCGAGCGGATACGGAATTCCGCGGCGCCAAACTCGAGCGATTCGTGTTCCATTCGCTCGTCGACGGAGTCGCGCTATTTAGCGTGCACGTCCCGACGCCCGCCGCGTATTTCCTCGAAATCTTCGCGAATAAGATCGACGAATCGAATCGTATCGGTGATGATCCAAATGCGACGATGATGCCCTTCCGGTTGAAATGCGCGTGTAAGTTTAAGATCGTCTGCGATGAGTTAGTCGGTAAAATGCACCCGCTTCCCAACTGCGCGTCGGGCGAGTGGGGCCCGAGCAAAGGGCGTCGCCATTTCGGGCTGAGTCCCTTGACACACGCCACGGGCGTCGTGAACGTGGACAACGACTGCGAGATTCGCTTCAAACTGCCGCGTCCGCTCCACTTCCTGTGTAAACTGCGCATGAATGGAGTCGAGGATACGACGCTGGAGCGCTTCGTGGCGCATTCGGTGCACGATAACCTGCTGACCGTACGCGTTCGCCCGCCGCAGCCCGGCCAGTACGGCCTTGACATCTACGCGCGACCGGAAGAAGCTGCGGATAACCACACGCTTGCGCATGCGTGTAAGTATTTGCTGAATTGCACCAAAGTGGACGACGCGATCGATCTGCCGACGTCGAAAGTCGAATCGAAGATGACCAAGGAGCGCTGGGGTCCGCAGCCGCAGTTCGCTGAATACGGACTGAAAGTGATATCGCATCCGGAGCCGCGGATCGAGAAAACGGAAGTCGGGCCGCTGCACATGGAGCTGGGCGCGCCCGATAGCGTCAAGATCACGTATCACTTGATTCGCGAACCGGATGAGGATTGTCGCGAACGCGTCCAGTTGAAGGAGAACGGTAAAAAGGCGAAAATCGCGATTAACTTCGAGAAGGCGGGACACTATATGTTCGCGATTTACGCGCGCAAAAAGAAGGAACAGGACGCTGTCAATGTGTATAATTATCATATTAAATACAGGCCCGACCCAGCGGCGGAATCAAACACGCTTAAAAAGAAAAAGAAGGGCATGTTTGGAAGCAAGAAGTAATATGTTTTCAAGTCCTTTTTTGTTCAATTCCACACAAAAGTCAGCGATATAAAAGCAGGGTCTGTATTCATGAAATTCGTTTTGATCCATCCCAGTGTTTTAAATTGCTGGAATAACTGTTAACCAAAGAAATTATCCGCATTTTAATCCAATATATATGACGTAAATATTTTTGCGGTGTGTACAATTTAGATGCAAAACTAATTCTATGAATACATATCCTAAGATGTATTAATCTCAATTTTTGTTTTTGTAGCACTTGTACATTTCAATATATACTCGTTATATTTTGTTTATAAAGATGGACAGTATTTAAAAGTAGTGAGTAATATTAGTTGATGGGTAGAGCTATCTTAAAGCTCAATTGACAGGTTCGGTAATAAGTCTAATCTTAAAAACAACTTGAATAATATGTTCACTCATATGTCATGGAAGTGTTAGTCATAGCACATATTATTTACAATATATTGCATTATTTTGGGACTGTCGTGCTTCCGAATTACGTATTACTCATCCATACGCAAAATATTAACAGAATATCTTATAAATTATATCATATCAGTTTTTTATTATTGAATGAATTGTCATTGATAGGGTACGGTTTAACCAAAATCGCAATTTATAAATGTATACAAAAGTGAAAAATCGATAGCTTTATTTTCATATGAAGAAGAAAATGGTTATTTTCATAAAAGTTCGTATATTTATATACCCTGCATATATAGCTTACTAAATTGTAATGTGATCAGTATAAAATCTTAGCCAAAATTTATGAAAGCGGTGCTAATCTTTGTTTCTGTTGGTAACTTATGTATTGAGATATTTTATGTTGTTAAAAAAAGTTATAGGGACTTTTTTCTTAAGCTTCATTTCATAAATTCTAAAATGTGATTCAATCGCGGTTAAGGAATAGCAAACGGATTCGCAACTACATAGGTGTAGGGATATACAAAAGAAGTTCCCATTTCGGTTAATTTTATGGATTCGTTTCTCCAGTTCGGTCGATCGATTAAAATTGATACCTTCAGTTGCTTATCACAATAGTGTAAGATGAGAAATTAAATGAAATTCGAATCGAAAAAGATAAGATAACAAGGTGCGTTTTATAATGAATCGTATATGTGTTGTCAAAGTATCTTGTTACCTCGTTTGATCGAGAATAATCTAATAGCAACAATCTGGTGTCAATTCATATGAATTTAATTACGTTTTTGGCTGCAAAAAAAAATAGACAGAGCGCACCAATATTCCTCGTTTGAGACGATATACCCCTTCAAATGTTATGAATATTCCGTTGATTAAATATTCATAGGCAATATGTTTAAATGTTAATTCTAATTAAGTTTTGCAAAGCAGCATAAATTTACAAAGCAAATTGTGTTTCGAATGTTAAGGTTCATGAATGAAACATAATGGATATAGTAATTTCAAAATAATTCAAAAGAAGAAAATAAATTCAATGAAAGGCGAAAAGTTTTTTTAAACCCCACATTTTGCATCTTAACCTACTACAGTCTTACCCGCTTATCTCGTCAGTGCTCGGACCGAGGTAAAAGGACGAGATAGCCGGGTGACGAGTTATCCGGTTTCAAAATAGCATATTTAAATGAGAATGGGGATTCGAAAAAGTGACGAGATAGGCGGGTTACGAGATAAGCGGGTACGAGATAAGCGGGTAAGACTGTACAAGTGATCTTAAAATATAGAAATGGATTAATGATAAATGATTTGGTCAAATATTTGAATCTATTAAGTAGCGATTTTGCATATTTCAGATTTCTTTTCTTTTATTTTAACCGATTTTAAGTAATTATAAACTGTGAAAACAAACATGTTATGCTCAGTAAATAAGTAATGTAACCATACAATGCATATTTTGAATAAGATTCAGTTGAAAATATAAAAATGCACCAGTAAATAGGAAACCGAAATATGAATGGCGGGGTACACACACAGGGGTTATTATTGAAATTATTGGGGCCAAGAGAGAAAGACTTAAGAATCGACTTTTGCAACTTAAAGGGTTCCGTGCATTATGGTATCAAGTCACTATAAAGTACTTTTGACCACAAAATGTTTTACATAGATCCGTGAATTATATAACGACCTGAATGCATGAACGGGCATTTGATAATTTATACATTTTATTCTATGCATTAATGGTGTGTGAAAATTCGAAACAATCCTATTCAACTCAATACTGCATTTTTATTACAGTGTATGAAATGGTGTGTAAAAAGTGCATGACAAGCAGCAAGATATACCTGCTGTTGGCATAAATGGTGTGTAAAAAGTCAAAACAATCCGATTTGATTCGCATAAGACATTTTATTAAACTGTATCAAATGGTGTGTAAAAAGCGGCACTCATTAATGCACGGAACCCCGTAAGAGACAAGCAACAGAGTGTGAAGTGTTGAGGCCGTAAATGACTCGCATTCTTAACATTCTCTCTTGGTCGGTCACGTTTGCGTTTTATGGTTCCTAACAAGACGGTTTGTTATGGTTTAACGTAAACAACAGATTTTGTTGACCAGAAAATGATTCCTGAAGGGACCCCCAGCACGTTATGTTATTTTCAAACATTTTCCCAATATATTTGTGAAAAAGACTAGGCAATGAACCTGAAAACACATAAATATAAATATCTATAATTTTTGTAATGAGAAAAAAAAAGGAATAAAGGTTATTAACTGCAACAACCAACTGTAGCCGTTGTTTTGGACCCATTTCTAAAAGGTTTTCAATTACCCAGGTTAAAATATATGGGTCTATGAATAGATGCTATATGTGGTTATGCATATAATTACAGTCTAGAAAGTAAGATACATGTCTTAAAATGACTATAGTTAATGAAATTGTGTTTAAATGGACATTGCTATTCAATATGAACTTCAATACGAAAAAGAAAAATGTCCTGTTTTCGTGTTTTTTTCTCAGACATCTGCCCAAAGTAATCCAGAAATTCAATTATTTGTAAAACGTTATTTAATAAAATAATACATATATATTGCCTCTGTCCAAAATTAAAAGGTTTAATAAGTAAAATGGTGTAATATCGAGTGTTGTCATTTATAATAGAATGCGATATAGTAATGTAATGGCGGTTTAATTTTCTCGAACAGTGCTATTCTGTCTATAAACTTGTTATTCGTTCACAACTTTCGTGCAATAATATATTTATATATAACTAGCGTTGAATGTAAATCATGTAAATGTTAAGATAAATGTTAAGGAAAAATATGCATGAATATTTAATATATAGGTACAACTTCGTCGAATCTTTTGCAATCAATTTGGTTTAGTCTCCATTTCACGTTAGAATGATATTTCAAATATGAAACGCCTGGTGCGTGAATAATGTTCAATGGTTTGCGTTTTTGTCCCCAATCCAAAATAATAATACAGTAAAAATAGTTCACATTGTATATAGTCGTCCTGTAGTTAGGTATTGTTATTATGATTACATGTTTTGTTAAGATTTTGCACTAGTATCAAAGATATCTGCAAGGTATCATTGGGTTAAATTAGGTTGGTATTTGCATCAAAACTTGACTGCAAAAGGGAAGGGTTTGATTTACAAACAGTTTAACTTGTTCATGTACAAATATAATATTCGTAGTCCATTTAAAGTAAAGCGGTATACGAATAGGAATAAACCATATTTCAATGTAAAAAAATATATTATTGGCGATTTAGTTTAATTTCATTGATCTTCCAATTGTACATATGTCATTTGTGTATTTAAGCTTCCCATCATAAAACTTCCACATATTACGTTTATTCATAGCAGAATCATTCATTCGTTAAAAATATAAAAGCTATTAAAAATCTGTTATAAAACTACCAGTGCAATAACAGCAATATAATTGTCATAGTCATTTTTGAATTGTTCATTGTTCCGAATTGACTAATTGGTCTGTCAGTTAGTATATGAATTTAAATCTTTACCGAAATTAAAGCATAGATTTACATTTCCTAGATAGACCCAGGTAGATCATACGTAATTGTCAATGAATTATAATTTACATCCTTATCTCGTCGTGAACTCATTTTTGATACAAAAACGGGTTCATGTACTTGGATGTCGTGAGAAAGTATGCCACAGTTGAAAACTGCCATTTGGTAACTAAGGTGATATAAACACCTGGAAACCGTTTCTATTATTATGCTAAAAAAACATTGGTCATTGTTATTGTCTACACAACATTGTATTGTTAGAGCATCGCGTTTATACTCATTATCTAATTAAACGTAACACGTGTATTGCGCCATGTCTATATTTCTCCTAATTGTACATATGATGACGGTTAATAATGACAGTTACGGTAATAAAGTTCTATTTGCTACGTGAATGTCTTTCATTGTGATGCGTTATTGCTGAGTATGAGGGTACAGATGGTTTGGTACATGGTGGAAATATTGGTGTGTGAAAAAATATCGCTTGGCTAGCCCAACTTCGACTAGACGTCGAGGAACGTCCGTGCGACGTATGGTTAAGAGCATATTTGGTTATATATGGCGGAATTGTAGTTTAGTCTTGGAGAGTGCGATTAATCTTAAGGTCCCGGGTTCGATTCCTATCAAGGATGGCTGTTGTAGGTTTTGGTTAATTGACGCTTCTTGCATCATCTTGTCGATGATTATCGCATATTTTCTTAAATCATTATGGAAATGCATAAAATAACCTGAAAAAAAATCCTTTAACTGCAACTCTGTAGAATCCCTTTACTGTACTCCTGACAAAATGATTATGGGTTAAATTGTCATTATCTTAAAATTAAAAATGTGCTTCAAGGCCTGCTTCAAAACGTTTCCAATTTTATTTGGCCTCTGATTTTAAACCAAATTTTGCTACGTCATATTGTCTTTGCGTATTCACGTTGATTGACCTAAAATGAAAAATGACTCATTATTAAGTGCGGGGTAAACAAAATATATGTTCAAACGCTTAGTGACTGTTGCATGATGATTCATAGTTCAACAATTTAATTGGTTTAATTTGAGTCATGCGGAAGAAATAAGTCACATTAGCTAAAGGTTAGCAATACTAGGTCCACACAAAAAAAAGTTATTACTTAGAACGATTTTAAAGTTGGTTTTAGATAAAAGCCTAAGACTAATTGGTTTAAAGAAGATGAATATTTTAATAGACCAAGGAGGTTGTTATTGAGATATCAAGCAACTTTTTACAAATATGTTGTCCAAAACTTTTCACAAATTTTAAAAAATATCATACCAGGTCTCATACCCGGTAAATTCCATAACAGGTGCACAAAAACCTTCCGAATCATTATTTTCATTTAGAGGATGAATATCTCTTATTCAAATGGGTTTCATCAACAATCGAATATATGACCCTCTAGTTATGACCATCACCATTTGAACATCTACTACTCTCTTGAATGTGAAAATTTGAAGGGTCATGTTCATAAAAATGCTAACTTAATAAAAGTTAATTTTCATAAAATTGCCACAAATCTATCGTAGATTTCGAAGTATCATAAACAAACATATTTCGAGAAAAACAAAAAAATCCATTGATTTGCTTAACAAAGTAGTAATCACACGCAGATATATATTTTTTCTCAAAGCAGCGAAATTCAAGTCAGCAACTTTATGAACGGAACCCTTCGTTTGCTTTTAACTAGACCCTCGGGCACTTTTCAAGTCTATATTTATGTGTATTTTGTATTTTGTTGGTGACATTCCAAAGCTTATTTATCATAACAATCAAAAGTTATTTGTGTTTGCCTTTTCAAACAACGTATTGCCTTAACAAATTGCATTTTCAAGTCAATAATATTGAATATTCTAGAAGAAAACTTTGTGTGAGGGGTGGGGGGGGATGGGGTGGGAGAGGGGGTGTTAGATTAATATTTACGAGGGTGAGACAAACACAAACACGAAAACTGGCAAGTTAGATGCTACGTTAATGAAATATTAAGCATTATTCAAAATTTACTTACAGACTAACCAGTATATACTGCACTAAAACTTGGTTTCATAACGCCCCTTTACAGAGTTTGCTTAATTATAAGCAATGTGTATTTTAGACAGTCACACGACAGTAAATTCCAGCCTGAAGAAAAATCTTTTAATTTAGAATAGACAGGGTGACAAGTCTCAAATCAATTTCATATTCCCTGGTTTTCCCTGAACCAAGATTGATGCGTGCCTAGACAAAACTGGCACTTTTACTGTATAAAACCATTACTATTTAGTTAGTCAATATCCGAGCGCCGAAGGCGCGAGTCAAAAAATGTTAGAAAATCATATAATATGCGAGCGCCATCGGCGTGAGCAAATTTATTTCATGGGAAATAATAAAAAATAATTGATATATTGAAATCCTTTTTTTCCTTGATTCCAAATGAAATTCCCTGTCTTTCCCTGATTTGAAAACCGATTTTGAAAAAAAAAAATCCCTGATTTTCCCGACACTGGTCACCCTAATAGGTGTGATAAATAGAACATTTTACACATCATTAATGTAATATGATGAAATCTACAGGCTCGAAAATCTTACATAGGTGTTCATGAAAACCTTTGGTAAATCAAACCTGACGGTGTACTAGAAACATAGTCTACTATACACTAGGTTATTGATTTGCACTCGTTTCCTGTTATTAGAAATGACAGCTAGTCTAACGCTTTAAATGCTAAATGATGTATAAGTATTGGATATTGAATTGCACGAATGCAGTAAGAGATATTTAGCACTCGAGACGGAGTCGAGAGTCTAAATGTCGAGTACAAATGAGTGCAATTCAATATCCTACTTATTGTAAGATTGCTTAAAATGCAAAGGGGCCCCTAATTAGCGACGGCCTGTAATTGCAATTCTCTTGTCGAAAGTATTGTTGTTAACGGGAAAGGGGGACGATTTTGTGATTAAACTTCGCATTTTATAATCGCATTAAGCATTTTAATCCCTTCACCCTATGGTGTCAAGAGTGTTCAACAAGACATTCAAAACAGTGCAATATGTGATATTTTGCACTGTTAGAAACAAAAGAATTTTTAGCAATCATGCAATAAGCTGAGATGTTATCTGCAGTTACATACACAGAACATGTTCAAAACAACAATATAGAAAAGCTTCATTTAAATATAATGAATAATCTTCAAAATATCATTTTAAGAATCGAAATAATAAATATCCAGGAAATCATCTAAAAATAATCGTCAAAATACCCTTTGTCTGGTCCCGGACCCCCACCCTAACGCCCATGTAATATACTTACATAAAAGAATCGGAGTCAAAAATAGTAAATTTACACACCATAAATGTAATATGATGAAATCTATAGGCCCGAAAATCTTACATGGTTATTCATGAAAACGTTCGGTAAATCAGCCTGAACGGTTTACTAGAAGTATAGTCGCCTGGAACTTTAGATTCCATTTAGCTATGCTCTATGTTATGGATTTGGTACTCATTTGCTAAACCATTATAAGAAATAGCTGGTCGTCTAAAGCTTTTTATGTTAGATGACTTATAAGCTTTATCTAATGTAATTTCCAGTTCAATACACAGAAAATAGTGAAAACAATATTAAAAAAAACTTCATTTTAATTTTCTGAATAATCTTCAAAAAATAATTTTAATAATCTAAAAAAAATATATATCTATCAAATCATCTGAAAATTATCTTCAAAATACCCTTTGTCTGGTCCAAGACCCCCACCCTAACGCCCATGAAATATACTTACATTTAAGAATCGGAGTCAAAAATAGTTAATTTTACACACCATAAATGTAATATGATGAAATATATAGGCCCGAAAATCTTACATGGTTGTTCACGAAAACGTTCGGTAAATCAGCCTGAACGGTATACTAGAAGTATAGTCTACTGGAAATTAATTTTTCAGTTAGCTATGCTCTAGGTCAGTATGGATTTGGCACAAGTTTGCTAAACCATTTTTTTTAATGGCTGTTCGTCTAAATCTTTCTGTGCTAGATGACGCATAAGCTAATAAGTAATGTTATTTCCAGTTCCATGCACAGAAATTATGAAAAACAAAAGTGTAACAAAAAACTTCATTTTAAGAATTTATATCATCTAATATCAAAATATCATTTTAAGAATCTCAAGAAAGAATAAAATATTCTTTAAATCATGTGAAAAAATCTTGTGGCTTTTGTCCATCCCCAAACCCCCACCCTAACGCCCATACGAGATATTTTTTACCTATAGATTTCATCAATTCACTCTTATGGTGTGTAAAATGTATTCGGTGAAACTCACATTGTTTAATATAAGTGTATCCACCATACATTTCATTCCTTATGACCGGAGATAGTCATACCGGAAAGGACACCTGAGTGAAAACTCACATTGAACTATTTTTCCAACCTATAGATTTCATTATATTATCTTTATGGTGTGTAAAAATGTTGAAAAATCGAACTAGGTTCCTAAAATATGGCCTCAAATATACTTTTTATAGATTCATAATAGGTTACATAAATTTGTAAACGAGTGTCGTAAGCATTAAATCATAGATAGAGGTGATAGCGTGTTTGCGGGCAGGACCAAGGGTCCGGTCCTTTTGAAGATTCATTGTGAGAAATGCATTTTAAGATTTTATGAAAAGAACCTTAAAGATACATTGTATGAATCTACAAAAAGAGTGTTCAATTTATGTAAAAACTTATTCTTCGAGCCTATAGATTTCATCATATTAAGATTATGGTGTGTGAAATTCTCTTTTTGAAACTCCTAGTCTAAAGTATTACAATACTTCATGTATATTCTTCAGTCTGTGATTAACCGTCGTGCCATAGGAATGCGAGAACAGGATGTTTAAAAACTTAGTAAAATCGAATTCGCATGTTTAATGGATCAGGAAACACGTTACGAATCTTCTCCAGGTTTCATTTTAAGTACGTTTTATATAAATATTATATAAACACTTAAATATGCAGAAATAAATGTAAAAAGGAACCCTTATGCATGGATCCTTTCAATAATCATTCAATCAGTGCTTGTATTCCAAACT
>LQRL01074929.1:21164-32305 GCA_001703475.1 Hydroides elegans
GCGCTAGGAGGGCGATCTTTCTTGCCAACTTGGTCAGTGATTTTGAGCGTACTCCTCCTTCCGTCTTGATGTAGGCTACCGCTGTTGTGTTGTCTATCATGACACAGACGGTCTTTCTCCTTAATCGGAACTGAAGAAGTTGAAGCGCCAGTAGCACTGTGCGTAGTTCTAGCCAGTTTATGTGGTGGTTTTGGCGTTGCCACACTCCTTTCCAGGTGTCGCTGCCGCACACTATTCCCCATCCGGCGGTCCAGGCGTACGTGAAGACTAGAATGTCCGGTTCTCCGACTTTGAACGGTCTTCCGAGGGATAGATGTTCGTCGCTTCTCCACCAACGTAGCTGATGTAGCATCTGGCCCCGAACCGATATCCAGGACGCCGGGCTTCTGCCCGCTCGTATGGCTACTATCACCGCGCGTTGCAGTTTTCGAAGGTGTGTCCGACCTAGCGGTACTGTTGGGAATGCTGACACAAGCAACCCTAACAGTCTTTCTGCCTGTGGGAATAATAGGCCCTGATGTTTCTCCGCCTTCTTCATTATTTCCACGATCGCTTCCTTCCTCTCCTGGGACGTGAATGCTCGGGCTGCTTGCAGGTCCAGGATCTCTCCCAGGAACGTGATCCTCTGCACTGGGACTAGTTCCGACTTGGTTAAGTTCACCAGGAGACCCAGAGCAATGCATAACCGGAGAAGGAGATTCGTTAGGCGTTGGCACTCTTTCCTATTGTTGTTCGCATTCAGCCAATCGTCCAGATACTGGAAGAGGAGTAGTTGCACCCTGCGAGCCCACTTTTTGACTTGCTTCACCACTTCCGTGAATGCCCACGGAGCTGTTTTTAATCCGAAGGGTAGCACCATCGATATGAATCGCTTCTCCTTGACTTGAAAGCACACGTATTTCTGGTCCTGCTCTCGGAGAGGGATATGGTGGTAGGCATCGCTGAGGTCCAACGACGTGACCCACATCCCTGGTTGGAGCGCTTCCTTTACCACTTTCAGCGTGTCCATCTTGAACGTTACGTCCGCCAGATAAGTGTTCAACTGCGAGAGGTCTATCACGAGACGGAACCCCCCGCTTTTCTTGGGAACCAGGAACGCCCTCGAAAAGAATCCCTCTTCCCCTGGCTCCATGAGCCTTACACACTTCTTCTCTAACAACGTTTGTACCATTTTGTCCATGGCACTCGCTTTCGACGGATCGGCGTAATTCGCGACCTACGTTTGAGGGGGCTGAAGAGTTAATGGAGGAAATTGCTTGTCTCGATAAATTTCCTGCTTGAACCGGAGAGAGAACCCCAGCCGAAGCCAGCGCACCACTCTCCGACTCGCGCCCATTTGTTTCCAGACTGGCCAAAAGTGTTTTAGCCTCCCTCCAACGGGCAAAGCGCTCGAGAGCTTGAGCCCCACTGACGTTCTTTCCAAGACTTCTACGGAAGAATCAAGAAGGTTGCCTGAATCGTGCATTTCGAGGCAACCTCCTAGATGCTTCCCGCAATAGTCACCTATGCGACTTGTGTTTCGGCGGTGGCGTGGCTGCGGCCTGCTGCGTCGCCGTCGCTTGGGTCGGTGCTTTGCGAGGAGAGACCTGTTTTCGGCGCTTCGAGCTGGGTTCTTCCTTCTTAGGAAGTTGCAGCTGCACGTGTATTACGGATGTAGCCGTGACGACTCGCATAATTGCTTTTTTTCTGGGCCTCGTCCTGCTTCTTATCACAGATTGGCGAGAGCAGTTCCGTATCCACAATTGAGTCCGTCCCCATCGATGGGGCATGACGAATTGCCAGGATGTCTTTAGCCGAGAGGCCGCGTGCCTTGGCTTCCCAGAGGGCCGTATCTCGCCTGTGGAGAGTGAGTTGGTGGCTCACTGATACGCGCAGTTTCGCGACATCTCCGATCCCTGATACTAAAGCCCGGATCGTACGGATAATGTACGAATCGTTGAGGTCCCCCGGGTGCGGCATACGTTCATTTATCGCACATGCGCAAGCGTCCACTCTGGAGATAATCGTCAAAGCCTCCCTGAGGGCGCTATCTATTTTAGCCGCGTGCGCATCCGAAATTCGTAGGCGGGTTTGCGGCACCATCTCTACTAGGAATTTCGGCAATTCTGACGGCCAAGCCGGCGCCGTGAGGTTGAGACCTTCGTCGCCAAGGTGATATTGTCCCATCGGAACCTTGCAGAAGGGAGAAGGCGGTATACGGCCTACTGTTACGCCAGACTCCTTCTCTTTGTCTCGGGCCTCTATCATTCTCCGCTCTCCCATGTTCAAGATCGCCTCGACATAGGTCTGGGATGTATGTGCGGTTTCCGCCATTATCCGTGCCGTGCGGGTTTGTTCTGAGCGAGATCGAAATGCAAAGGCGCTTTCTTTTCGCTTCTCCAATCCTATGCCAAAGTTCCGCCGAAAAATGGGCACAGAAAACGCACGTGTCGTCTATGGAACACTCTTTAATGTTGCGCTCCTCCCTGCACTTCCAGCATAGGGGGTGAGTATCTCCCTTAGATCGCGTCAGCTGGAGATCGCAACTCTGTAACGAAATAAGTTGAGAATTAGGAACGGACAAAGGTGCTCGATCAACTTTCACGAATCGTATATTATACCCTCTCTTTCTCCGGTCTGTTCCCTATAGGAGCAACCCGGCGAAAACCTCCTTTCTCGAAGCAACTGGGAATGACTTGGTAAATCGTTGCTTCTCCCTTTCTCCGGTTCTTTTTCCGGCTCTCCGCCGGAGAAAGAACTTTCGAAAATTTTTGAAAAGGGGGGCTATACGTGCAGGGTGAGGCTTGCTAGTGCTGAATAATGGCCCCGTGGGTAGAGGGGACTGCTAGGCAGCCCCTTACCCCTAAAACGACACCTTGCTAGCGACCTCGACTGCGATATTCCAAGGAATAAAGTCGACAAACTGTTGCTTTAAAAAGTTGCATCAAAGTTCAGATTCAAAGAATTTTAATCCTAACAAACCATAGAATATTGATCTAAAACTTCTAAAAACTGTTTGTTATTCATTTATTAAGTGATTTGAATGCATTTACGGCTTCAAAATCCCGAAATAAAATTTGGTAAGACATATAGGAATTAACTTCCGGGTTGAGCACTTTATGACAAAATGATCTCAAAAAGTATTACAAAGTCATCTTTTTCAATGCAAATGTTTTTAATGGATGCTATAAACATTAAAACTCAATTTACCTCGGACATTCCTGTCTAAATGTAGACGGAATCACTTGCAAAATTGATTTTTAAACAATTGACCTTAAATCCCTCACACATGTGCTGAACATGCCGCGAAACCTCTCGGCCAATCAGAATCGAGCTTACAAGTGAGTACATCCGGGTAATCACTGAGGGTGCCCTTCTCCGGACTGAAAAATCGTTCTAAAAACAATATTTCTGACCGAAGCTACGAAGTATAGGGTTCATACCATAGATGTAACGATGGGGAAGCCTATGACAGGTGAATTGTAGGTAATGTGCTGCGTATCGTGAGCGTATCGTTAACTACAATGGAAGGTCCCTTTCTTCTAGATTAATAACAGATTCCTGAGAAGCTATTAAAACCCGAAAAAAGGGCGGTTTTACGCTGAATGCACAGTCGCCCCGCTAAGGACACTCGATTAGGTAAAACCAGAGAGCGTTAGCCCTCCACCCCAGTTGAACCTGGCTATGTAGGCTTAGCCAGCCAAGCCAGGAAAAACTCCAAAGGACCGACCTAAGGCTGGCGACCTGTTGCAAGAGCAACAGACCCCACCCGGACGAATACCTGAGGTAGGTGATATACTGGTGTGTTTAAAATACTAGTAAAAGTAACAGAATCAATCTTACCCCCGTGGCAGAGCGCACTCAGGTTGTTCCAACTTTTTCAGCAGGACTGGCGACTCGAAGACGTAATATATAACTCCAAAACACAACAGTGACGCCAAATAACGTCGATAAAATCCAAAAGAATATTATTTTTTTACAACACGTTACCTTTGGTATGGCGCGTAAAATAAGAAGGACAATACTTCCGGTCACGTGACTAATGTGACTAATGTAAACAAAGGGGACCGGAGAAGTATCCCTTTCTCCTCGGATAAAGGGGGCTTTCTCCGACGGAGAGGCATCAAAAAACTTGTTTTTAGATTAGTTTCATAATGAATTATTACACTATGACGCGTGAAATTGTCCTGACACACATTTGCAAAGTAGAATGTGGCCTTGAGAAATAGTTTGATTCATTCCTTTGAAGATAATTTTTTTAAGTAAAAAAAGAAGCTGAATATAAGGGGGCACCCACATGCCTCTCCCACTCTCCCACAAACCCCCTCCCCACCCCCACATAATGTTATACTTAAAATTATATGTTATAGTGGCGCGCGGTTCTATAACTTCCCATTATGCTTAACGTTTAGCGTTTAACGTTTATGCGTTTAACATTTATGCGTTTAACGTTTATGTGTGTATGCATTTAGCGTTTAACGTTTAGCGTTTAACGTTTAGCGTTTAACTTTTAGCATTAAGCGCTTTATCCTTTAAGTCAATAGAGAGGTTATGATAAGCACACATTATGATAAACTTGATGCACCCCTCGCATATGACATGTGTGCAGCCATTGTTTAGCATTTAGCATGAAACGTTAAGCGTTTAACGGTTAGCGTTAATGGTTGAACGTTAAGCGTGTAAGGGATTAGCGTTTATGGTTTGTGCGTTTAACATTAAGCGATTAGCGTTTGACATGAGAAGCTGGAAACGCGCGCCATTGTACCAAACAATCGTCGCCCAACTCCAAACTTTATGATGTTTTTATTGGGTCATTAATTGGAAATAGTATTCGCAAAATTAATGTTGTGACAGTTTGATGGAGCATAAATATTTGATTTTATCACCTTTTCGCTCCTTCTGAATTTAGAAAAAAAGAGATAATGAGCGAAATCTTGAGTGATCATGTTTTTTGTAATGACAGCTTGAGGAGATGTCCAGTTACTTGAAGCAAAGTCGATTCAGCTTAATATGCAGTAATATAGTCAAACGTAATTTAAGGCGCATGTGTAATATCATATCTCATCAAATTGTTACCAGCTTCCATGTCTGCTTTATAAATGATAATGAATTCGCCTATATATGCGCTTTAATTATTGCTATATTATAGACTCTTTACAAAATAAACATAGGCCTACATGTATATATTGACGTTTGATCTTATTCATGTTTATTTATTTTAAATGGGTAAACATTTGCAGTGCATTATACAAGGATAATAAAACACTTTTTTGGAATATTATTTCCAATAAATGACCCAATTGAACATCATAAACATACAAAACGCACAGACACATGTATAATTACCCCCCGAATAAAAGCACAGGATCAACCTCACTGTAATAATAGGATATACCTAAATTATGAATAACATGCATGCGATACATGCTCATTTTATTGATCCCGATCGAAATTCTATATACTTAAGACTTTTTTTGTCTGTGCTTCATAACAAAAGACCTTATTTGCCTGAAGGAACCAAAGCGTAAATCCATATTTTGGCCAGTAACTAAAAATAACAATGAGTACACAAAAACATTCTATATCCACCAGTAAACAATAAGTGAAGGACAAAATGTTGTAATATTTTGACGCTGGATATATATTTGATTTTTTTTTCAATAGATTTTTATGTGTTATTATACGCGTAAAATACGAATATTTAACTGGATAAAATAACTCAACATAGGATAAATAAATATACAATGTCAAAGCGAAACATATGTGGGGAAATAATATGAAACGACGACCATTAAAATGTGATTCTGCATAACCATAATAATGATAACGATTTTATTGTAATACAATTAATAAGAAAACAGTCAAGATAATACCTACATAATCTAACTGAGCGCACTGGAAGTGACTTCTTTTCTGCAGAAGATATGAACAATAACCCCTAAATGAACAATAGTAACTTCTATATGACATTATTGAGTGCTATGATATTGCGATTTTTTCCAAAGGGTTATCAGACGAGTACAATCCCAAATTGCAAACTAACAAAAATGACATAAATAGAAAATAATAAGACTCAAATCGAAGCGTCTACAATTCGGTCAGTGTTGCACAAAAGCTTATAGATCTCATTTGAATGACGTTCTTCGCCCATAAAATATACACACCGATGAGTATGCATATTCCCAACATGACTTAAATATAATATCAATTCAATCTGAAGCAGTAAAGATCAACCTGAACAAAAATAAACCAAGAAAAAAATGGATCTCGTGAACGATCCTAGTCCCGCCACCACGAACGCCTGGGTGCTCAACGAAACGTCACTTCCGGGTTCGATCCAGACAAATTCGAGTTCGATCCAGACACCTTCCGCTTCGATCCAGACACAGCAGACGATCCAGACAAAATACCAAAAACCGCGCATGCGCAATTCTGACGTCACAAAGGAACGTTTCGAGCAGGCCGGAAGTGCCAGTTTGTCCGTTTTGGCGCCGATAGTGACGTCATCAGTGAGTGACGTCATCACACAACAGGGGGATTCCCCACCACGGGGTAATCCCCAGGAATTTCCCTCTGGAAAAATGGCGGGAAAATCGCAACCAGTCCCAATACCTCAGATTAAAGTGAACAATGCTGAACCCGATTCAAACGAAACGGAAGGAACTTTAATTCGTGTCAATTCGGCGCGGAATAGTAAGAAACTGGATACAACGGGTGGCACTAAAGCAGACGATCTAACTATGGATCCATCGGTTGACTTTCAAAAACAGTTGACGGATTTAGTGAATGATTTGACCAATAAGGTGCTCATTAATCAGCCGGAGAATATCTATGCCTATTTGGCTGATTATCTTGAGGATAGGGTGAAGACTGAAAAGAGGAAAGGTAAGAATGCATTCATCTTATTTTATCTTGCAGATAAGTTTAACATTTTTGGACATAAAAATTGAATTTTTCATATATAGCTTAATCAATTACTTTTTTTTTCAATATAAAAAAAAATCATGTGGTTTGCGTGATTTATCTTATTCACATTTACTTTGGTTTCAAGAAGTCAAAGAAAAAGTATTGCCATTTACCAAACTATTACTGCATGTCACCTAATCATTGCCCACTATAATTTGGCAATTACACAAACAACAGCCATAATTTAAGTATTTTTATTCCTTAAAAATAATATCGATGTTTGTTTTTTTTTTCAATAATTGGTTTAAATTATTATTTTTGCAGCAAAGAAAAAGCGACGCATGCAACGCCGATTGAGCCGCAGCAAGGGTATCGATCGATATCCACAAGAGGTCAATGACCGGACTGACCGCCCACATACACCCGACACAAATGACAACACGAGTCAACTTGGCACCTCGCCAGATGCGAGCGATCCAATAAAACCACGTGACTTATCGGACTCACTTCCTATTCAGACACTCACCGGAAGTCAGGATGTTGTGATACAAAGCGCGTTTTTTGGCGGGACTTACATTGTGACGGCGTCCTTAGATACGAAGATACGTATATACAATGTGAAAACGGGTAAATTGAAATTGGAGATACCCAATCATAAGCCGATACAGTGCTTCTGTATTGTACCGGTAGATGACGCGGGAAAACGGATGTTAATTCTGATTGGTTCGGACGACGGACAGGTGCCCGGATGGCGCGTGAAATTCGGAAACAAAATCACCGCCAAATTAACCGTTATTATCCCGATGCATCAACCCAATCCCATCCGGGTTATGACCATGTCACCAAAAGGCAAATATCTCGCCACCGGATGCTGTTTCGAAATGAAGCAATTCTCGCTATGGGGCGAACTCGGTACGACAGTACGCGGTACATTGAAACTGTGGGATATGGATTCAGTGATCAATTACGTTGACCACCCCGACCATTATTATGACGATATTGAACATTTAGTGCTCAAAACGCACAAACAGATCATCGCGCGTATCGGGCAGTCGGGACATAAACTGGTCGCGTCGTACGTGAAATTGAGCGGTTCCCGCGATGAAGACACGTTTTATGGTATAAGCGATATCGCTTTTACACCAGATGACTCATTGATCATTGTCGGATTCGCACATCCGCATAAAACTAAGGTGAATGACATTACATTACATTTTCAAAATCTGTTCTATTTTTTTTTGTCCTTTTTGTAAATAGGGTTTTATTCTTATATATTACTATGGATAAAGTGATAATGTATGTGGCCAGGCCCCTATGTTTTGACCATTGAGTGTCGTTTTCTCGAAAACATTGTCATATGAATAGTATTTTAACTACGAGTTTCAATATATTGTTTGACTTTGACCTTTGAAATTTGACCCTTGACCTTTTGTAACTTTCAGGTCAAGGACATGAAGATGCTCGCTGTTCTCAAATCAGAAACACTCGAGACGCTGTGGATGCAGTACGCGCATTTTTATCAGATTTCAACCATTGCGGTGGCAAATACAAAAGAAGAGGAAGGAAAAGTGAACTTCATTGTGGGGACGGAGTTCCATCTCAATGTGTGCACGCTGGAGACCAAACGTAAGTATTGAAGCGTACGATCTTAGATATTAATAATCTCAATAATAAATTCACATCAGAAATGAAACGGATGAAGGAAACTTTGAAGAAACTACATGACGAAACTATTCCAAAAACGATTTTGTGATCATATACAAAACAAAGCATTTTAGGTTTCATGTTTAAATGAGCACGTGTGCATTATATAAAAACGACTTTAACTAATATGCTTACTTGAAGAATTAATTGGGTTTTCAATTGTATATAAATCCATCTTTTTTAAAGAGCAATCTATCATTTTTCTGTTTTAATTTAAAGTCTGTTTAGTATTTGAAAATTCTTAGACCTGCCTAGCTCTCATTATCACAATAACAAGATGCCTTGAACACCCATTAAAACCAAAACAGTTAACCCGAATATTTCAAAAGTGTTTATCTATCGCGATTTTATAGTATATTGTCAATTAGTATCATCTTTATCTATTATTATTACAGGAGGTAAGCCCAAACAGAAGAGCACCCCACGAGGTGTTCCTCAAAAAAGGTGTTCCTTTTACAATTTCATCTAGCTACAAACTTTCAAAAACGGCCTTCTAGCTACACGAATTTAAGGAACACCTTTTTAGATTTTAGTCGATTTTTATCAATTATTTCGCCAATTTAGTGTTTAATTTTATTCAGAGATATCTAGCTAGGCATAATAAACTGAAATACAACTAGAAATTGGTCATATATACCAGTTTTACTATTTTCTTAATTTCATAAAAGGTGTTCCTCTTATGATTCTAGCCAGCTAGATGAGTGCAGTGAGCCCAGCTAGCTACAAAAATAGGAACACCTTTTTGTAAAACATATTTTTCTAGATAATATTTCTGTTTGCATATTTCAATGCCACAAGTGATTTCATACTCAAATAGACACTTTTTAGAAATTTGGTCGTGGGGTGCTCTTCCAAACAAAACGGCCATAATACGACCAATAAGGACCAGAACGAAAATACAGAACCCGAATTCTCAAAAGTGCGCGTTAAGTTCCCGTGGCGCATTGATTCCATTTCAAGTTTTGATTCACATTAAGCAATATATCTCTTCATTTAGTATAATCTATATCTATCATTATGACAGGAGGTAAGCCCAAAGAAAACGGTCACAATACAACCGATAAGGACCAGAACGAAAATACAGAACCCGAATTCTCAAAAGTGCGCATTAAGTTCCCCTGGCGCATTGATTTCATTTCAAGTTTTGATTCACATTAAGAAACATATCTCTTCATCTAGTATCATCGTTATTTATCATTATTACAGGAGGTAAGCCCAAGGAAAACGGTCACAACACGACCGATAAGGACCAGAACGAAAATACAGAACCCGAATTTTCGAAAGTGCGCGTTAAGTTCCCCTGGCGCATTGATTTTGACAGTGGCGAGCACCACGGAGGGACTTTTTCTCCGGACGGATCACTCATGGCGAGTGCTTGTGGGGCAAGGCTGTTTGTGATGCGAGCGTCGGATGGACAAACGGTATGTCCTGTGTTATACATCTATCATTTTCTTAAATAAATTGATATAATAGAATTCATGATGCAAACATGTTTTAATCACTATCCTATGGTTATACGAACGCTGCACACTTATTAATGATCTGCAATTAATGCTATACTCAGGCTGAATGATTCGACTGAATTTGAGTGTTTTTCTAGTGTATCTGTATGTCGTGACGTTGTTTTACGGACAGAATTCGTTTCATATTTAACCGATTAGCATTTCAATTGATTGAATAATACTAAGTTGTTTGTTACATTTTTGCATATTTTTCATATCTAAAAAAACATATATACCTGTACATGCATATGCTTTATGTTTTCTATCATTGCAGGTCTCGTGCCTCAACGCCAATACATTTTAAACGGCCATACAATATTCACGTTTCTATAAATAAAAACTGCATTATAAATGTCCCATTGTTACTTCTAGGTTTCCTGCCACGACGCGCACATCGGCGACATAAAGCACGTGACCTTCAGCGAATGCGGTCAATTCATCGCAACGAGCGCCGCTGACAACACGGTCAAAATCTGGAAAGCGCCGCCGAAATCCGTCAAGGGCCGCTACGTTTCGCTGCTTAGCCAGGAACATGCGCGCAATCCTTCGTCGCCGCGCAGGCGTAATTTGAGCGGAAGTGGCGGCGATGGCAACCCGATCCATTTGGCGCCACATTTGTATGACGTCATCGATGAAAATGATGACGTCAGTGACAATGCTGGTGACGCCATGCAGCGTCATGGAAGCGGTGGGTTGGACCTACCGCGGCGTTTATCGCGCAGAGAGACGCGCGATTTGAATCCTGGAGCGTACGCGTTTTCGCATCAAACATCGCGATCGCATTCGCCGTCGCCAGCGAGTCGCGATGGCGGAAATCCGTTTGAGAAGACGCTGACGCATTTAGATAAAGCGAAAGAGAATGTGCCGTCAGCGAGGCAGATAAGGCATCGACAGTTGGGGGAAACAGTGACTGGTTAAGAGAGAGAGAGAAGAGAGAGAGAGAGAGGGAGAGGGAGAGGGAGAAGGGGAAGAGAGAGAGAGAGAGAGAGAGAGAGAGAAGGAGAGAGGGGAATAGAGAGAGAGAGAGAGAGAGAGGGAGAGAGAGAGAGA
>LQRL01074934.1:0-10091 GCA_001703475.1 Hydroides elegans
CCGGGGTGAGCATGCCGGGGGGGGGTATGCCGTTTACCGTGTATAACATATAGAAAGCACTACGTAAAACATTATTATATTCGAATTCTTCGATATTACTGTTATCCTATTTCGAACATACAGTTGTGCTCGTCTTACTTTCCAAAAAAAATCTCAAAAGCGTCAGAATGTTTTTAAACTAGTTTAACAACGATAACATTTTTGAGCAAAAAATAATTCTAAAAGATGCTGAAAAGTACCAGACACTTTAGCAAGCACATTTCCATGCTATGCACACACATGGGCTGATCCCTATTGTTTCTAATGGCATCTCCAAGAGCAAAGCACACAATGACCATCAACGTGAGATGTAAAAGGTAAAATGCAGATAAAGAAACAAAGGAAAATCGGGTTTATAACAACATAGCTCAGGGGAACTAATCACAATCAATTGTTCCACTGTCACCGAGGGCAAACATATGCGTGGTAAGTGTAAATAAAAATAATCGCAAATATTCTCAAAAGCGCAAACTTTTTCAAACTAGATTAATCTTTTTTAACCTTACTTCGTCTTTTCTGTTGGAATATTTTTAAGCTAGGTTAAACTAGATTAATCTTTTTTGGGAAAGTTAGACGAACACAACTGTATAATCAATGCTCACTGTATTCCCAACGTTTCCTATCCTCTCTCAAATCGCGAAACAACTCCAGATTGTCATCGCTTTCCGTTGGCTGATCTGTGTCCGACATTAAATCCGAAACTTTGCAATAGTGACCGACGTTTTGAGAATCCAAATCTTTTTGCAAGAGTTGCATTCGATATTCGTTTAATACTTTCTCACTTTCATGATGGTAGGATTTTAGAAATCGGTGAAATGAGGTGACCAGGTCCTTTTCGCGTATGCAAACGCCTTTTGCCTTTGCTGCAGCTTCTGTGATAAAAGCAAGGCATTTGTCCATTACAACTTTTGTGGCGTCAATTTGACGCAGAATATCCGTGCGTTCAGGAATCGAGTCTTCATCGTAAAACAACTCACTTAAAGAATCGAACGATTTTTGACATTTTCTATACCACAGACCGGCCTGGTTAGTCGCGAGTAGAATATCGAAGCGTATGCTTGGGAATTTGGCGTGTTTGTATTCGTTTTGCGCTTGAGTGAGATACTTTTCGGCGTCTTCAATATCTTCAACAGATATGTTTTTTCCAGTCCTTTCGTCAGAATACTGAGGAATATACAGTCTTGCCTATTGTAGAAAAAGAATAATTAAAGCAACCTTTGTATTATTATAATTCATATATGGATCAATGATCATAGAACTGTTGATAATGTACAATGAAATATTGAAATAACCTAATAAAACTGGTAAAAAAGTAAATATAGAAAGAATAATATGAGAATAAATTGGTATTATTGCGAAATATATTAAGCAATGATTTCTTACATAAGCCATCCTAATGAGCGGATAGATGATCTCGAGCGGCGAATCGTAGAAGTAGGCTAGCATATCGTAGTGGGCCGTGCTACAGTGGCGAGGAGTCTCCACATCACGAGCTAAGGCTTGTCGGGATTTTTCAAAGTTCATCACGGACATGTCTCTGAACAACTATAATTAATAATATATCAAGCAACAACAATTTCAAACAACACGTGATTTATATATTAGATATTTACAATAGGCCTGCATGCTTATTAACATACCGCGTACATATTCAAATAGATATAGAATCGATGCTATTGATTGGAATCCGAACTAGCGAAAAAAACTTCAACTTGGTAATATGGTCAGTATTTGTATTATAAATTCAAGCCCTTATCAGTCACCTGATCTTATCATTGTTACCTTTAAACATCCGTCAAAATCCATGTTTTTCATATCAAATTGCCCGACCATATTTGGCACCTGCGCAAGAAACTCTTTCCAGTTCCTCTTTGTGCAATGTTGTAACAAGAACATGAAAAAGGTGCCAGCGTTGTAATATAAAAGATTGCGCTCTAAAGCATCTCCAGAAAATTGAACTTGTCCTGCCAGTTGAAGCATTGCAGATAGACAATTTACGATGTCTCTTTTTTCCCCTGCGCGGTTCATACTATGGCTAGTCGTTGCGAGTTCGAGAATTCGCACATGACTTGGATATTTAAGCATAGGCCTAAACTTCTTTAGTTCTGTCGAAAAATTAAAATGAGGTTTTACCTTTGTCTGTTCCAGTTTTGAGGGAGGTTTATCAATGATTGATAATTTTTCATATTGGAGTATAGCCGCAGCATCAAACATTTGTTTGGCAAGAAAAAAAGGCATATATTTCGTATCAATCAATCTCCGTAAAAACGCATTCCCGCGAACAGTACAGCTCTGTCTGCGTTTTCTGCGAATATTTGAAAGAAGTGTGTAGACTTGGAAAGAAAAACTTCTCCTGTGGTGTGAGATTTGTGGCATGTCACAATACATGGCATATTGAGGTGGCGATTTAGTTTGTTCGGTGTTGCTATGGCTATCATTATCAGTTTCTTCATCATAACTTCGATAGTTCAGTGAGTCGGAAATATCCGCTTCTTGGTCGTCAGAGCTATGTAAATCATCTTGTTTTATATATATCTGAGCAATCAATTCTGGATTGTTTATATCGCTCATCCTGCTTGATCAATTTGTCTATTAATAATAATCAAAATTTGGAGCTTATTATATAGTCCCAATCATCAAATAATATATACTTAATCCGTATCACTGGTATAATTCCATTTGATTTTGATTTAGGGTTGTGCTGTTTATTTAAAATACGTGCCATTTGAATTACTATTTTATTGGATAAATCATACTTTCTAAAGCACTAATCTGTACACTTTTCTCATATCAAAATGAGAATATTTTTTTCACGTTTTGTTTTTGTATACATGTAGCCTATTATAAAAAGTGGAAACTTAAAAGAAAAAACACCATTGGTATTTCCGCTTAGTCATCCATTTTTTTCTTCATTTGTTTTAGCGGTGATGTATGACATTGTTTTAGTTTCGCAACTCATTTATCACTAGATATGAATTTCTCTAATCGTTAGAGTCTATTTGTAACGTTGAGAATAACTTATTCTGTTGACAACATCCGTACTAATTAATCATAAACCCGTATCATCGTTGTGATATTTATGTCAAAGACAGTTATGTCGAGTGTTGATAAACATGGTGGCGATACTTGTCATACATATTCTAGCACTAGAAATGTACTACCGCAAAAAATGGCCCGGGATTTATATAAACTAATCTAAATAGTTTATTCCACAATTTTACAATTTTTTAATGTCAGCAAAATATGTACGTTCTAACAAAAAAAAATATAGACCTACATGTAGCTGAAATCATAAACAAATTATGTATATTTTTTATTGCAACCACAATTATATGTAGTTACTATTACATACCCTTTTTTTGTCATCTATCATTCATTAGATCTATCTTAAGAAATGTTTTTATTACGAGACATAGGAAAAAAATGAATATGGTTGATATCTTATTGCAGCTGTAATTGTTTAATCGAAATCAAAAATGATGAGCAATATATTGTTGATTCGCTGCTTAACAATTCAGATAAAATAAATTAATAAACTTAAAATTATGCTAGACCTAATAGAAAAAAAATGTATTTTCGTTCATGTATAATAATTTTACCAAATTCGGTTATTTTAACATTTTATTTTAGCATTTAATTCTTCATCTCCATTTGTATCTTTGAGTTTACTGGACTGTCTTAGCACTTTGGTTTCCACCTGCTATTTAAGACGTTAATTGCCACTTGCGTCATGTATGACGTAACAATTATTTTAGCGCAATGTAAAATAACGTCGATTGTTGTTACCATGCAAATTCTATTCGATTTCTTTAAAATAAGATTTTATCACTTTAAATGCATTTTTCTCTGTTTTTTGTTTCGTTGTTGGTTGTTTGATTGCTATAACTAATGTTCTGAAATAGGTTAGATACCCAAATGACAGCTTTTAAGATTTCGAAGTGGAGCTTATCTTTTATCGCCAATTTCATAGAATTAAAAAGTGTATGAAAATTATATTAACGTATACTACTTAAAGATTATTTTATGACTTAAGAAATTGGCTAAAACAAGGCATTTGTGTAAAAATAATAACATGATACTGTTAATATCTCCACATCTTGTATATATTTGATAGAAACATATACGTGAAATTAATTGCGAAAAACTACATAATCACCATGTGGTAATTCCCCACGCTCAACCGGAAGTAAATTTTAGCAGTAATAGGATTGGTACCCGAAAACATGTGAATTTTATAAAGGCACGGTGAACGCTGCGCGTTCACCCGTGCCGATTACTTGCTGCGCAGCAAGTTTGGTTTCAATAAGGCCCTGCTTACAAACAATCGCTGGCAACGATTTTAGTGATTACATACACAATTTATCTTGGTATTTCAATACTTAACCATGTATTTTACAGTGCATTGTTTGACACTTATCGCTATTTGCGACGAGAATCGCCACTTGCGACAAAAATCGCGCCTAGCGACGTGTCAAACAATCGGTCATTTCCTCAAAGAAAATATAGCATTTATTTAGATTGGTTTTGTAAATCGCTCAAATGTAATCACAAATTTTTGAAATCGCTAGGAGCGACGGGGGTTTTCCTTGAAATAATTTCAAAGTCCTACAAAGAAAACAGTGAAATTCGCAAGTAGCGACGAGAATCGCTCATTGTATGTAAGCAGGGCCTAATGCGAAATATTTGAATCAGGGTATCATTATTTTATTTATTCTATACTTAGAAGAATTATTTGATTGTAAAAAGAAAGTGCTGTCCCTGAAAATATGCGTTTGTCAACTGTTTTCATTACGTCATCTCTTCTAGAAAATAAATAAAATGCATTATTTTCTAAGCGAATTACGTGATTGCCCATGATCACATAATTACTTTCAAAAACTATTGAAACACTAATACAAATTGTAATTATTTACTTATTTGGATCTTACTTTGATTCTTCAATGGTCTTGCATCTGCGCCTAGCTCGAGTCGTTCTTCGAATGTACTAGGATTGTTGGCATTTACAGTTTATTGTCCAATTTACTCCACGCGTTGACCACTCTATTAGAGAAGTAATTCTTTCGTATATCCGTACGAGACCGCTGTTTTGATAACTTGAAGCTGTGACCGCGTAATTTCAATCATGATAAGACAAAATTGGCTGCCATTGCACGAACTCATCATAAATATATGTCGTATGTATCAGTACCTTAATTGCTGTCTTTTTTATATGATGATTCTTAAATTATTCATATAGCAAACAAAGAGCACCTTAGAAACGATAAGAACAAATGTTAATGCCCAAAATGGGTGTTCTATAATCAGGTGCACACAAAGGGGGTCACTCTCACCCCAAAATGAAGTTGGTAGCAGACTTATTTTAATGTTTCCAAACTATAACACTCCCATTAGACTATGCAAATCCAAATGGATTTCGTTTAAATACAGGTAGTTTTGGAGATATTGTTATTTTAAATAACTCCAAAAACTTTAAAAATGCATTTTTCGTCTCAAAAATTTATTTCAAAAGGGGTTTTATCGAAATCTGTATACGTTTCGAGTTGTTGTATATATACGTTGTTGTTGTATACGTTTTACTAAAACAACGGCATTTTATTGAAATTCCTAAATATTTATACTTTTGGAAAATTATTTCTATTTACGCTTTGAATACATTCCTATTCAAGGAACTGATATGAATTATCAACTCTAAATATAAAATCACTTTGGAGGAATAGATTTATGTACATTACAGGTCTTCATAATGTTTGCTAAACATTTTTTTACTTGTCGGTTAGGTACGCTACAGTTTTACTTCAATAAAACACATATTTGAAATTATCTATCAATTTTAACATCATTAAGTTATATGTAAAACCTATTTCTAGTAAGAATATACAAATATACACTACATATGCAAAATTAGAGTTTTAAATGGTTATTAATAGCTCGTGCCTTGATTTGCTATACGTGGCCAGAGAATATTAAAAAAAAACGTTGAAATTATTATAATGAAACATAGTTAAAGCTACCAAAGTAGTCATATGGGATTTTATAGGATAATCAGAATCATTATAAACAGAAATATTTCTGTTAAAACATTAAATAACCAGATTACTAGATTATATACATATTTCCTTTTTGGTTGGGTACGCTACATAACTCAGATTTATGGTAAATTTCATAAATTCACTTTCCCTAATTGATTTTTACTGCAAAGTCATTAATTACTTATTATTGAGTCAAACAAACCCCTACGATATTATATCAAGCAAAATAAAAGCATATTTTGGAAAAGTTTGAAATAAAAGTTAAAATTATATTTTTAGACAAATTATTTCTAATTTTACCAAAATGATCATGACTTTCATCGGCATTTCCTTTAAGACAATCAAACTAATATATTATAAAAAATAAACCACAATTCAAATAGTTTTTGTGTGCCCTAACTAGATTTAGCTCTTCCGGTCAGGTACGCTACAGTTGGTGCGGTACGCTGCAAACAACTTTTTCTTTTTTTTTTCTTGTAATAATGTTTGAATTCAAATTTTTGAATTATGTTTCATCCATTTATCCATAACTTTGGCAAAAGTGTCTCTTCGTTTACTTATACTCGTTTGGTTGGGTACGCTACAGAAAATTGACACACTCAATACAAGAACGTCTCGACGCTCTTTTATTTCCCAGACCGCACTCTTGCCTATTCGATAACCTATACTCATCTCGTCATCTCGAGTGGAAACTTAAATATTGAAAAAAATACAGTCTTTCTAAAAGAATTTCGTGATTACATCATTACTTACAAATACGTTTTTCACAAGTACAAGGAGTAAATAGTAATTTTAACCGTAAAAACTCCATGTGGATTGACATTGAACGGACTCATTATTAATATCAGTGCCTAAACAGCCTATATTGCCTTCAAATTTTCAAAAATGATTATCCCGTTAATGTATATGGTTCTACAATGTATTTGGTATTGGACTGAGCACGTTAACCTAGAAGATGCGATACACGTGTAATTGAGAAGAAAAAGAAGAAAAACGCATACGACAATGTTATTGTTTTGTTCAATTCCATCTTCAAAAATTGTCACTGCAAAAAAAAAAAAAAAACTAATTAAACAATTAACATATTTTTTCCTCTTCTTTTTCGGAGAAGAAATACCCTCCTATTAGCAGACGCGTGGTATATTTATTCTAATAGAGATGAGTTTTTTTTTTTCATTTTTAGAGCGGTCTTCGCATGGCAGTCACTCAAGACGTGTTTCCATGGCGAGATTTATTCAGTTTCACACGCCAATACATGTATATACATGTATCAATGTCATACGCAGAATGAACATTGTAGTTTTTGTAGTTTACTGTCAAATGACTACGTTATGCCTTTTAATGTTTTACTTCACGAACTTCTATTCTGGCAAATTTTTGTAGCTATAAAAACATAAGGCTCACTACATGTACATGTTTATAACGGTGTATAACATATAGAAAGCACTACGTAAAACATTATTATATTCAAATTCTTCGATATTACTGTTATCCTATTTCGAACATATAATCAATGCCCACTGCATTCCCAACGTTCCCTATCCTCACCCGAATCGCAAAACAACTCCAGATTGTCATCGCTTTCCGTTGGCTGATCTGTGTCCGACATTAAATCCGAAACTTCGCAATATTGACCGACGTTTTGAGAATCCAAATCCTTTTGCAAGAGTTGCATTCGATATTCGTTCAATACTTTCTCACTTTCATGATGGTAGGATTTTAGGAATCGGTAAAATGAGGTGACCAGGTCCTTTTCGCGTATGCAAACGCCTTTTGCCTTTGCTGCAGCTTCTGTGATAAAAGCTAGGCATTTGTCCATAATTATGTGTGTAGCTTCAATGTGACACAGAATATCCGTGCGTTCAGGAATGACGTCTTCATTGCAAAACAGCTCACTTAGAGCGTCAAATGATTTTTGACATTTCCTATACCACAGACCGGCTTGGCTGGTCGCGAGTAGAATATCAAAGCGTATGCTTGGGATTTTGGCGTGTTTGTATTCGTTTTGCGCTTGAGTGAGGTATCTTTCTGCTTCTGCAATATCTTCATGTGATAAACCCTTTCCTGTGCTTGCGTCAGAATACTGAGGCATATCGAGTTTTGCCTGTAGTAAGAAATAAAAATCAGAGTAGTTATTAAAGTTTAACTTACATTTTGATCAAATATTATAACAATTGGATAGTTTTATAAAAGAAATCATTATGATATCATTATGCAATCTTGTAGAACATGTGATGAGAAAGAAAATACATTATATTTTTAAGTAGAAACAACCCATTTAAAGCACTGATATCTTACATAAGCCATCTTCATAAGCGGATAAATCATCTCGAGCGGAGAGTCGTAGAAGTAGGCCAGAGAATCGTAGCGGGCTGTACTACAGTTGCGAGGGGTTTCCATATCACGAACCAATGCTTGTCGGCATTTTTCGAAGTTCTTCACAGATAGGTCTCGAAACAACTGTAAAATAGTCATCAATGTGTCCTTATTAAGTTGTTTTTATAAAAGTTCTGTGAAACATATACATGTACATGTATGCCCAAAACATTAAGATGCAAGGAAACAACAGAAGAGACAAATACCTACTTGAAGATATGATGATGATGAAAGTTAAATGTGTACCTTTAAACAGCCGTCGAAATCCATTTTTGTCATGTCATATTGTTCATTTGTATTTGGGACTTGTGCAAGAAACCATTTCCAGTTCTTCTTGGTACAATATTGCAACAAAAACAAGAAAAATGTGCCAGCATTGTAATATAAGAGATTGCGCTCTAAAGCATTTCCAGAAAATTGAACTTGTCCAGCCAGTTGTAACATTGCCGAAAGACATTTTTCTATGTCCCGTTTCTCTCCTGCCCGTTTCATGCTATGACTAGTTGTTGCTATTTCCAGAATACGCACGTGACTCGGATACTTGAGCATAGACTTAAACTTGTCTAGTTCTGCCGAAAGATTGAAATGCGGTTTTACTTTTGCCTGTTCCAGTTTTGAGGGAGGTTTATCAATGATGGATAATTTTTCATATTGCAATATTCCCACAACGTCATACTTTTGTTGGGCCAGATAAAAAGGCATATACTTGGTATCAATTAATCTCCGCAAAAACGCGTTTCCCCGAACAGTGCAGCTCTGTTCGCGTTTTCTGCGAATATCCGAAAGAAGTCTGTATACTTGGAATGAACAACTTCCTCTGTGGTGTGAGATTAAAGGCATGTCACAATACATAGCATATTGAGGCGACGACGCAGTTTGGCTTTTGTTGCTATGGTTATCACTATCATTTTCGTAATCATCTGTACTTTCGAAGTTCAGTGAGTCGGAAATATCCGCTTCTTGATCGTCAGAGTTATTTACAAAATGTTGTTTTATCCGAGCAATCAATTCTGGATAGTTTATGGCGCTCATCCTGCTTGATCAATTCTTCTCTGACTCAATTAATAATAATCAAAATTTGAAGTTAATTGTGTAGTCCAAAACACATTTTGAGGACTTAGGATGAGTCTATAAGTGAAATGTTTCCGAATTGTCCTATCTTTTGCGAGTTCGATCCAAAATGTTGCTTTTGATCGTACAAACAATCACATACATGTATTTTATGAGTTATCCTTTTCGTCATATAAATCTACATATTGCATACTCCATCGTCCTATTTCCTTAGTTACGCAATTGAGTCTGTTTCCCTCACGGTAATGTTCGTTTGAAAAAGTTCATAGTGGAGGCAATATGCCGAAAAAAAAAACGATGACGTGTCCTTTCCAGCACAGAATTTGTGTTTTTTTTTTAAAGTCTTGTACATACAGTTGTACATAGCTGTGAAATACTTATAATGCTCGATTGGTGAGTCATAAGAAATATATGTCAGCTCACAGCCTTTGTGTGTGTTTACATCGAGAAGTCTAAAGGCCCGTTTAAACGATCACACTGAGTTCAAAATAAAACTTTTAAATGAGTTTTGGATTTTCTGACCTTGGTGTTTAAACGAGACGACGTATGCTCAAGATAATATGTGATTAATGTGTA
>LQRL01074934.1:39188-60184 GCA_001703475.1 Hydroides elegans
ACAATGTCTGTGAATTGATCAAGAACTCATTGATCCCATCAATAGCATAATCGCTTGACGTGACCTCGAAATAATTTTTATTTTGAGTAATATTTTAGGCTAACCTTTACATATTTTCAGGTTTTTCAATTAAGTTTGGATTAAAAATCAATGTTACTAAAAGTTACTAAAAATCGAATAATAAACCAACATATATCAAAAACATATTTTGAACATATTTATTTCGTTATTCACGTTACAAAAAAACAAAGTCGAATTATTTAATAAGCAGCATGTGCATCAACAAATTAAATTTATTTTTCAAATAAGGCAGTTTGAGAGAGCATTTGGTGAAAAAAGTTTTATCTTTTGATGTTTAATAAGAGAGATATAAAAATAATAAGAACATTTCGTTATTCACGTTACGTAATATTTCTGAGCGGCGACAATTCAATATTTTAGATAATTATGTTAAAAAGATCGAACGTTGATTTAAAATCTAGTTTAGTATTCAGTATGACTAATTAAAACAAAAAAGAAACATTGCAAAATGCTTATATTTTTAATTTGAGACCACAGTTTAGTTAACGGGATATGTAGATAGAAAAACATTAAAAAGTAACATGGATATTGATGAGTAATTTAATTTTTTATTTTAAGACTTAATCTACTATTCTATTCATTTATGTATGATTGAATATTTCCTCTATATGAATTACTGTCATTTTGAAACGTAATTTGAATTTTATTTTTTCCTTCCAATGTCAAAGTTACATTGAATCACCCATATAACTTCAAATCTGGTATCATAGATATTCCGATGACACACTGACTTGCCAATCCCCTACTTTATAAATAGAACATATCCAAATAGTCGCCATATGTCTTTGTATGGGACTGTACCTTTGAATTTACGGAATATCGTTGACCCATACTCACCCTAAGGAAGAAATCATCCATATCTCTTCAAATAATTTGAGCAGAAAAAAATATTTGGAGCGAGATTTTAGCAATAGTCAAGGCTGGTGCAAAATTTTTTGAATACCATAATACAATAAAATACCAGATATTTAAAAAACAAATGTTTAGAAATGTGTATTGAACGATTGTTAAATGATTTTATAGTGTAATCCCATTTTAGATATTTAGACATGAATAGAGTTGTTAAGTGGCAAATCGACGTTTTGAGAAATCAAGCATATGGTGCGGCCAGCGGGCTTTTGGAGTCAGTGTTTTAGTTTGCGGCAAGCGGAATGACTGTTCACCGGCCAGCGGTATTTCTTTGCGAATTGTTGTATATTGGCAATCATGAACAGTGTCTTTTATATAGAATTCCCAAGATAAAATGCTTAATCACTCCAGTTAATTACCTTTCATTCCTTGCTTTTTATTTATTTCGATATTTGAATGATTGTATATCGACCCATTCAATTATATTCATTTATATTGTTTATTGTTTACAATGGAGTTACAGTGTTACCAGCAGTTAACTATCTTAGACCATACCGATTTTCCTTTAAAACATATAACACACATGTAAAGTACTGCATGGAAATTATGTTTGACCGAGAAAATGTTTCAATAGACTGTGTCAATAAACAAAACCCTGTCTTCCATTGTATTTCTTATGAGAAACTCAAATCGTTTTTTTTTAAACGAATCTTTATGTGGCGTCATGAGAATCCCGTATGGATTACATTGAATGATAGGATTTATTAGGGGAAAAACTAAAACCCTTCTGATGTTGACAGGCTCATAGATTCTTATATGTTTAGTCGGACTACTGGATTTTTAATAATCGAATTTCAAACCCATAGTCCATGACACGAAATATTTAATTTAACATTTTAAAATCCCTAGATATACATATGTTTGTTAGGACTAATGTTTTTTTTTACAAAAACGAATTTCAAATCGTAGATCTATGACTCAAAATATGTAATTAACCATTGTACTTTACTTTTCCCATTGTGCCTCACATTCTAACTTAAGTTTTGAATAAGGACAAGAAGATTAGAATTCTACCATTGAATTAACTGTTGATTTATGGTATATCATTAAAAAAAACATTGGAAAATGAAATATTTGAGCAAGAAACGGGCTTAATTGGATTAGGTAAATCTTCAAAAAAATTGCAAGCTTCAAAGGATATTCCGCTGACGCAAAACCGCAGACGCTGACGCAGAGATAATCTGCTTAAGTATTTGTTTATTGCTCTGTTTTATACCATTTAATTTAAAATTCCACAGAAGCGAAAACCCCCGCTGAACACTTTTCGCAAGATCTGAGGCTTGCGTCAAATTTGAATTCCGCTGGGTTTACTATATTTTATACCGATTCAAATTCCGCAGACGCCTAGGCCTGCTGGCCGCACCAGAATGAATGTTTTTGAATTGGTCATTCTAGCAAGTGTTCAAACAAAGACATTGTTACGATCATAGTGATTTTGTGGTTTTAAGTAGATCTATAGAATCTATATCGTTGATATACACTGTCCAAAAAAGTCAAGCCCCCCTCCAGTTTTTACCATTAACCTTTGCCGTAGGACATGTTTTTAAAACTTATTTTTTGTATTGATAAGCCAATCGCTTTATAAACTTTGGTTCAGAATATTGTTGACCAATGTGTTAAATGATTCCATGGCTGATTTGGTTGTGATTGAATGTGTTTTAGTGGGTAAACTCATGATGAAATCGGAGGTACCTTATCTGCCATTTGATGTTCATGGCAAACGGGGCATGTCACATTTGCTCATTTAAAGCGGTTTGAACTGATCCATTTTTATTGAAATGGTTTTATGGACACACTTTACACATTGACCAAAGGAATAACACAAGAAAAATTGAAAATCGATAAAATTTTAATGCGTATCACAACTATTTAAAGAGTGCATTTCTGTATACGTTGATGGTAAAATCGGTTCCATGTCATTTGTCCGAAGGTTCATCTGTCCGAAGGTTCATCTGTCCGAAGGTTCACCTGTCCGAAGGTTCATGTGTCCGAAGGTTCATCTGTCCGAAGGTTCATCTGTCCGATTTTTAAAATGATACCAATAATGTCTTGTAATACCCATCCACTCCGGCGCACATAGCGTACTACCCCTCCCCCATATCATACGGTAGCTGAGACGCATAATATTGAAGCAATGCCAAATGAAAAAAAAATACAATAATATAGACTAAGAATAACCAATTACATTTAAATCATTTCTACGGTTTTTTTAGCTTGTAATTAAAATTGCAACTTAACGAATAGAAATATAACCAAATAAATGATTTTATATGAAATCAGTTGAAATAAAAAAAAAATAATCACATAAAAACCCACCATAAAGGCTCTACAAACCTTAACAATATTATTGTCTTAGGCCCTACTTACATAAAATCGCTAGTAATGATTTTAGTGATTACATTCACTAGTTATCGTGGTATTTTATTTTTTTCCTATGCATTTAACAGCATATTGTTTGACACTTATCGCTACTTGCGACGTTTGCCTCCACTACCATCCGATATCAAGGCAACAACAAGCTATGGATACTCCAAAATCCATCTGAAGACGTACCTTTTTCGACAAATTTCAACGGATAATTAGGATATTATTATTTTACTAAGTGTGCTTTTAGTGACCTAAACTGTTTGTTAAGTGTCGGAGAATATACTCTCATAGATCCAGATACTTAAAATCACATTAACATTAACTTGCGACAATAATCGCGCACATCGACGTGTCAAACAATGGAACATTTCCTCAAAGAAAATATAGCATTTATTTACATTAGTTTAATCACTCCTATGTAATCATAATATTTTGAAATCGCAAGCAGCGACGGGATTTTTCCTTGAAATTATTTCTAAGCCCTACAAAGAAAACAGTGAAAATCGCAAGTGGCGACGAGAATCGCTCATTGTATGTAAGCAGGGCCTTATAAATTGTCAGATATGAGGTGTTTTATCATAACCTTTGAAATTGGCATAGATCTATGCAGGAATACCAAGCGATTTAATCAATGAAATAATTATTTTGCGGGAAAATCTAAATAGCACCTCGCGAGGTGTTCCTCAAAAAGGTGTTCCTTTTTAAAAGTGATACATCTACACTTTTTCACAAATAACCCTCTAGCTGTAAGAATTAAAGGAACACCCTTTTTATGATTTCGTAGCGAATCTATGTGAATTTTATACTTTGTTTTATTCGTAGATGCATATACCCGTTGTAATTTTGATTTTCATTTTTTTTAAATAAAAGGTACGCATGGTCCTCTCCAAAATCTAGCCATCTGGATAGGCGAAATTACGTCATCTATCTACCAAAATAAGAACATTTTTTGTGAAAATGAATCGTCGAATTGTTATCATTTATTGACTATTTCAGTGTTTCGGATGGTGTTTGGTCAAGTCATTTGTTTTTGTTATTTGGCCTTGGTGTGCCCTTCAAAGTCTTCCTTGATGGTATGTTCACAGAACAAAACATTTTTTATTTATTTTACAAAATCGGTGTGTAAAATTATCATTTTACATGAAAAGGCTATGTTTTAGCCCATTAAACATAGTGATTTATTAAGTTCCGTTGTTGCTGGAAACGTTTTGCTGGCAAAGAATCCTGACTTTCCTTACTTGCAAACAAGGAATAAAGTTTTTACTATAAGGAAAACTATTTAATCAATTAAATTTAATTGAGTTATGCGTGGGTGCATCATAACAGAATTTGACATTTAAGGAAATAATTGTCAAAATAATTTTTTTTCTTTGAAATTTCATTTTTGGAATTATTTGTGATCTTCGGACAAATGCACCTTCGGACAAGTGAACCTTCGGACAGATGAACCTTCGGACAGATGAACCTTCGGACAGATGAACCTTCGGACAGGTGAACCTTCGGACAGATGAACCTTCGGACAAATGAACAGTCACCGTAAAATCAAGAGGGGGGGGCTTGACTTTTTTTGGACAGTATATCATCACTTGGCATTTTCTAAAATATCTTGGCAAAACATGTTTAGTGTTTAATGTTATAATGCGCTCTTCAATTGTCATCGCTAAGGTGTGTATTTTTCACTATTTTTGAAGATAAAGGAGATTGTAGTTTGTTTTGAATCAAACAACTTTCAATTGATAAGAGAATGCAAGATTTTCGAAAGTAAAGTCCTTTTCTTTTTTGAAATATTTATTTTATTAAAAAGTAATTGGGACAATTGCAAACAAAAACGTTTAAGTTTATGAAAAATAAGACAGTTCGAAATCGTCAAAATTATTATGGATAAACAATCAAAACGAATATTTTATATTCGCACAACAAATGTTATGAACAAAATATTTTTTAAAAAATCAATATCAAATCGAAATGGAAAAAAAATACTGAATGTAAATCGTCAGTTCGAAACCCTTTTTCCGACTTTATACCACAATTAGAGAATTTGCCCTTTGTTAACCCACAACAGTATCTTGAACCCCTACTTTGAGAAGATAATCCTCAACTCAACTATGTCTATGCTTAATAACCACGGAAACCGTCGTCATAACCGTAGTTGTCATGGCCGTAACCGTATCGGTTGCCAGGGAAGTAGTTTCCGGTGCCGGGCACGCCATAGTAACGCGCAGTTCCGCTGCTGGCGCCCACTTTCTCGGCCAGTCGGTTCACTCCTACCTGGCGGGCCGCGTTGTTGTACACCGCCTCAACACCTGGAATATATGAATGTGTAATTTATAATACGTAGTAAATTGATCATTTGATTAATATATCTTAATCCTAACGCCCAATCCCACTTTCTCGACCAGGCGGTTCACTCCCACCTGGCGGGCCGCGTTGTTGTACACCGCCTCAACGCCTTAAAGCGAAAAGTGAACGCTTTCAATTGATTCATACAATATATATTAACATTGCATCGTGAAAAATATAAAATTTTGATGGAGGAGTTCTCCTTCATCTTATAATTTAAAACAATGCAGTTATTATAATCTTAAAATATTTATCGAAGTAGGCCATGTCTTTGGGACACATTATGAAACATAGTTTGTAAAAATCGACACACCGCGGTCTGGGACACTAGCCTTGGACAGTCTTGTTTATGTTGAAAATACATTTGCATTTTGAAGCTTCAAAAATTATATATCAACATAAAATGTGTGTCTTAATCGAAAGACTAAATGCGCTTTCACCCGAAACAGTCCCGAAAAGCTTGAAAGTGTGTTTGTTAGGTTTTTTATACCAATTGCACCTCAAGAAAAAGGCGCGTTATTTGTTTGTTTGAATTATGCGCTTTTTTCTTGGGGTGAAATTGGTATAAAAAGCATAACAAACACGCTTTCGAGCTTTGTTGGACCTGTTTTCGGGCGAACGCCCCTTAGGCCGTGTTCACGCAAACGAAAAAGCTCGAAAAAAGCACGAAACCCGCTATTTTTGAAAACCACATTTGTATAAAAACATAGCAATTTATCCCCTCTGTTTATGCAAAAATTTAGATTTTTTTTTTGCGTGAACACGCCTTTAGACAATAAATAAAGTTTTTTAAACGTCACTTGATACATTCATCGTTTGTTTATTTGGTGTGTGCCTAGGAAAAAGTTTAACATAGTTTACTGACCATTGTGTGTGCGCCTGAATCCGTATCCATAGCGACCACCGCGTCCATAGTAATCGTCGTCGTAACCGGCGCAGACCATAGCAACCAGGCAGCAAAGCGTCACAGCGAGCAGCGAATTCATGTTGATGAGTTGATATGGAATATCCACGTGTTTGATTTCAAGTGATTTCTTGGGAGGTTCGAAATGGTGTGAAGTGTTTTTGGTTTGTTCAGTGTATTTATACGAGTGCTGTCGGTCAGCTGAGAACAAGGAGAGGCGATTGAATCGAGAGAGTATGTCACAGGCCGGTCACCATGGCACCCTGCCTAATGTACTCAATCTGATTTTTTGACATCTTCTTGAGTTGTCGCGCCAAAACAGTGACATCAGAGGTCAAGCTCCTTTTTTCTGTATTGTTCCGAACGAAGTTGTGAGGAATCCATTTAGCATGTATATTTAATCATATTCTTGATTATTTAATGCTAATTCGACAGATTTTATTGTTTTACCCGAATTCTGGTGTTGATACATTTTCTTTTATATCAAGATATCAACAACATGTGTATGGAATGTATGGCATTCGGGTAAACTTGGTAACTGCATTCATTGTAAATCGAAACGTAGTTAATTGAGTTAGATTTCTAGTAAAAACATTCTTAACGATCAGCGATTTATGATATAGGAATAGGATAATTTATCTAAATATTAAAGAAATCGATAGCGGATTTATTCATTACCTACATGTATGAGACATTGATTTCCATCCCATTTTTGGTATAGTAAGGAAGGCTGTGGTTACGATTTTCACAGTTTTTCTTCATATATGAAATCGATTTGAACGACAGAAAAATCGGCCCTTTTGATTCCATAAGTAACGAAAAACAGTGAAAATCGTACCGTCATATTTAAATCGCACAAATTATGTAACCGCAGTCTAAAGTCGCGTTCACGCAAAATAAATGTCCTAAATTTTGCGTGGACAGAGGGGATAAATTGCTATATTTTTTATACAAATGTGGCTTTCGAAAATATCGGGTTTCATGTTTTTTTTTCCGAGTTTTTCCGTTTGCTTGAACGCGGCCTAAGAAGTAGTTATTAAACATATGACTTTGTTTTTGATACCAAAGTTTTATACGAATTACTAAACTCAAAGCGTTTCTCCTCAGAATTTATTTGATATAGAATTCTATCTGGAAACAAATCTGTTTGAGTAAAACACAGAATGGCTTTGATACGAACGATTGGCGTGACCTTTTGGGTGACATTGAATCTCACCTTTATTGCCCATTTTGGCGATCATTTACCGGTAAATGACCTTCAAGCACAAATGAAATGTTTTTTTTTTATATAACAAATTAATGGGACTTGATATGATTTAGCTTTAGTTTGTGATAGGATTGCATAAAACAAAGGGGTATGTTCGCGCTAACCGCAAGCATTTTCGTAAAAAATGCGAATTAGTTTAAACGATTAATGCCAGTAACTGTTTTGATATTGGATGTTTCTAAAGTGAACATAAGAAAGGGTATAACCACTCTATCGTAACCCATCTGAACCCACTTTTTCTTACATCAGTTATTAAAAGTGCTTTTTAGCAATGAACAATTGAAAGTGTGCCTTGTTGCTTACATCAATCATAAAGGTGAGAAACTATGCCACAAAGAAGTGATAAACATGCATTGTACATCTTCGACAACTCATGCCAAAATATGAAATGATATAAAATCCCCTTCGGCCACTGTCATCACTAATGGTTCATCAGATACCATTTTGAGTTTGATTCAATTTACAACGATTCTGATTTTGTAACATCTGTGTGAAATAATTTTGTTTGATCAAGACATGTCATCAAATTCAGAATTTGAAATATAGCATGTAATTACGGCATTTTAGATTAATTAATGTCACATCGAACATGATTATTAAATATTGAGTAACAGAAACGCGATATTTTGTTTTAAAAATGTAACGTTTAACAAACTCATCAAGGCCCTATTTACATATCATGGAACCCCATTTTTATAAAAGGCTATGCGCTTAGATAATTAATTTATTTAAATTTAATAACAATCATGTTTTACTATTTCGTATGCAAACATGCATTAAACTGTCGCAAATCAAAACTCGATGAACATGGAACTTTTTTTCAACTGAATCTGTTAATTCTCAACTGTATTCGAATGGCTTCGAAATTTACTTTGAGTTTCTTAACAACTTTTTCTCACACAAATCGATCGGCCCTTTAATTAACTATCGTATAATGAGCAATCTTAACGGTTTTCGGAAACAATATGGGCTCCTTATAAGACTACAAATGTCACCAAATGATCATGTGACCACAGTCAAAAATTGGGCTTCTCAATAAAAAAAAAACAAGCGGTTTTTATGGTCCGTTGTTCTTGTTACTTAAAAAATAGAAACATACTTTTAATGTATTGAAATTAAAAAAAATATGTATGTTAAGTAGCTGGGAATGCAGGCGATGATAATGTTTGGGTTTTGAAATAGAAATATGTAAGGTGGTTTCGTAAAGTATAAGATCACATACTAATGTGAAAAAATAATTGTATGGAACGATTATCCTGTTATTGCTCTTGTTGCGAGTCGCCACTTTTGTTTTTTGGCTCGACTCCTACAAAGGACGGCATCAGTATTTCTATCGAACATAGAACAAAAAAACAAGATGTTACAGATAATCACTTGGCAACGAATCCACAGAAATAGTTTCTCATTTTGTTAGATACATCTCATTTGTAATAACGTGGCATCGAATTAAACCCTCTCTCTACACGTCCTCTGCATAAAAAAAATATGTAGACATTGTTATTGGGTGTGATATGAGCCAATGCCTCATTAGCTACAAGGCGACCTTGCCCCGAGGGCGTAGATTACGATATGTGCTTATTAACTAATGTCTGTTAACCGAAATTGTTTTATGGGCGAGTCCCAATTAATATAAAACGAATAAAACTATAAGCGGCACGCGACGCCAGGCTTTATTTCAGTACACTTGTGTCAAACCTATTTTAATCATTTTGTTTTAGATATAACACACTCTCGCGAACTTGACCAGACAAATGCCCTCCTGTTTCCTCAATCCCCAACTTTAGTTATTAATTAACTCGTTAATAAATGTGTACACATATTTTTATAAACTGTAAAAGAAATGTCCAGTAAAAAAACCTGAAAACGTAAAGTTAATTATTATTAAATCGAAACCGCTTTTCATGTTTCCAGATCCCTGGCGACGCGGTTCCGCTGGATCCAGAAAGAGCCGTTCCGAGTGGACGACACGTGGGCGATAACGAATCTGTACATTGGAGACGAATGTGATTGTTCGTGTGCTGGACATGGGCGCTGCTCGCAAGGCAGATGCATGTAAGTAGGAATTTTTGATTATACATTTGATTTAGGGGACAAAGCTTGGTTTTCCTTCAGTTAATATCCGGCAGTAAATGTTATTTTAACAAATTTGTAATGAAAATGCCTAGAAAAAAAAACACACATTTTGTAATATCATCATGCAACACAGTCCCTTATAGATTAACTGCATCACACAGGCGACACTGATTTTCATGGAGATGCATGATAATACCAATACATGTATTATATTAGGTCGTGACGTCATGCAAACTTTTCATACTGTGATAAGAAATGTCAGGAAACTACAGATATATCAACAAAAATATCTGTCAGCATGCCTTGCTAGCGAAATAGGGCGCTGCCATGACCAGGATTCGAACCTGGGTTGTCGCGGCCACAACGCGAAGTACTAACCACTATACGATCATGGCTATACAGCTGACTTGCTTTGCGGGCGTCAATGCTAATGGAATTATCAAAAATGAGTCTCTAATTTATCATAGACTATCATAAATTGAAAATGTTCGTCGTATTGCGGTCACTATAAAATTTCTAGACTGCATACATAGTCTAAATTATTTCTTTGCATTTAAACCTCTACTTATTAAGATACAATTGTAGAGATAAAAAGAATTCTAACGAATAACTAAAACATGATGTGCTTTAACTTTCGTTGTTTATTTCATACAGCTGTGACGCAGATTGGTCAGGTAGTAACTGCAACGAGCCCGAAAAACCGTTACCGACGTCACTAAGTCACGCCTTTCTCAGCGACATCAGTCCTAGCGAAGGTCTGACGTCATATGGAGCCGAGGTGAACAGCAAGTGTGGGGTCTTAGCAGCCGGTCCCGCGCTTCACTTCGCTGGGGTAAGTTTATTCATCATTTGTTTTTTTTTTTTATGAACAAGAAATTTAGGAGTAGGAACATCAACAGTTGTGAGCTTATTTCCGATGTGTCATATAAGGCAGGTTAAGCGAATGGTTCTCGAACGCTATGCCTAACCCGTATACCGGTATGTTTGAGTGGTTTGACTCATTCAAACACGATTACGCAAGTACATGGTTTGACTCAATGCGTTTATTGGCTTATTAATGTTGCTTAATAAGCGTGTTATAAATTATCAATAATGTATACATTTGGCTGTTAATGAAATACGAATTCCCATTTCCCTAGCCCTGCAAACGCATGCTCATAACCGACGACCTCGACCTTCGCACGGCCACGCTGCTGCAATTCTACTTCCGCTTCGGGTGCCTGGATGCGCCCAGGGGCCGAGCCGAAAACGTGCTCGTCGAGTACTCGCGCAACAATGGAGTCACGTGGTTTCCGCTGACGGAGCTATACTATGATCAGCATGTGACGCCCAGGTTGGTGCTTTGTCAAAATGATGCTTCGTGTTGCAGTGGTACATATTGAGTACATTTTGCAACATGTATCAAAGTAACAATGAAAAAAATGAGGTAATAAAACAAAGTGACATTTACAGGTGTAATAACATTTTGTATTTGTGGAAATGTGATCTTCGTCATATTTGTTTTTATCTCATTGCATAACATATTTTGTTTTTTCAACAATATACATAAGTGCATTATTGAACCCAATTTTACCTTCACCTGAATATGCCATTTTAACAAGAAATTGACACATAGTCGTTTACAGGCGCCATGTCAATATCACATATTATATTCCCTCTTAGCTACATCATGGCCGAGTTCCCCCCGCACGCCAAGCATAACGGCGTTCGCATCCGCTGGTGGCAGCCTCATCACGGGGGCGAGGGACGGAGTGACTGGGCCGTGGACAACGTGTTCGTTGGCGGCAAGGATGAGAACCCGGATGAACTGAGGGATGATTTCAATGGAGGGCATAAGGATAGGGAGTATCCGTGGATTGAGACGGATAATGCGCATATTGGGCCTTATTGTGGATCAGGGTAAATATTGTGAAAATTGATTTTGTTGATTAATCATTAAATTCTTCGTTGATCATGGAGCTATAATGACCATATCCATGCATGTAAACGACGTTTTTTTTTTTTGCAAAATGTTTATTTTGGCTATTATTTCATCAAACAAATAGCCTATACATATGAACAAATAAAATGCGCACAATTATTGCCAATACATCAATCACAGTATTGCTAAATAGAATGTTCTGAATTTAGATTCTCCGTGACGGGAAGAGCGACGGACTCAGAGGCTGTGACCTTGACCACGATCGACGCCGCCGTCAAACCCGGGTTCATTATTCAGTTCAGCATCAGCGTCGGATGCAACAGCTCGCAACAGGGTGCGTTCTTTCAACTTTTATCAAATGTGCCGAACTTACCTCAAATTAAGCTCATTTTCTTTTTTTTCCAATTGATGAAATGAATGGTTTTCTATTTTCATCCAAGTTTTAATATTAAAATCTAAATAATCAATAATTTATACAAATAAGCATTTTCGAATGATAGGGGTTTTCTCCGATTGGGATTTTCTTCTATTGGTGTTTTCTGCGATTTGGTTTTTCTCATTTTTTTCAATTGTGGCGTTTTCTCCGTCCGTAATAATTCCTTAAACTCTGCTCTTTCGTGAACGGGATCAGCATTCAATTAAATTATTGGTAAAGTTGTCGCTAGCAATTAAATTCGTATCAATGCTAATTTATCCTTATTTTTAAATTATGTATTGTGCGCTATCTCTTTTCCTCTTCAATTTGCAGAGCTCTCTGAGCGCGTTGCCCCCGTGCACCTGCAGTACTCGACCGACCACGGCATGACCTGGCGCCACCTTCAGCAGAACTGTTTACCTTTCTTCCCTCAATGTGATGGGCATGCGCAGACAGCAAGCGTGTATTATCAGACGGGCGGGTGGAGAAGGGTCACTATTCCGCTGGAGGGGGATGCCTTGTCTAGGTGAGTGATTATTAATTGGTAAGACAAAGGGGGATGCGTTGTCAAGGAGAGGGAACATCGTTAGCCAAATGAATTTCAAGTTGGTAAGACTGTATACAGTTCAATATTACTATTGAAAGCATTACGTGTCGGGTCGGCAAAATGCAATCACAAGGATCTAGAAGAATCGATAGCTTAACAATTGCAGCATTTATCTAAGAATGTAGAGACAGCTTTTGTCAACAAGGAGGTTTTCATTTATGATGTGTATATATTAAGATGCCCAATGACTTCTAAAATATGAAGAGAGATATGTGTATGTACATTTTTAAAGTGTAACTCTTACACTACCCTTTACATGTATATTATTTATTTATTTATGTACACATTTATAGCAACATGCAGCTTTAAAAACATACCCCTGTACATCTTTAGTTGTATCTCCCTATTTAAGAGCAACGCGCTTCCGTTGGCGTCAAACCGTCGACGCCCTGCACCCAGTGAGCTCCGACTGGGCCATCGACGACCTCTACATCGGCCCGGCCTGCGAAGGCATGTGCTCGGGTCATGGCCAGTGCGATTACCCAGAATGCATCTGTGATTTTGGTTTCCATGGCGACTATTGTCAATATGGCGGATCGGAAAAGGTAAATTCAGGGTGATAAGGATTAGTAATATCATATCACATTGGCGAGGCTTCATCATACTTTCGACAAACAATTAACCTGATATGTTGATTACTTGATTTCCTTTCAAATGCTGGTATAAATGGCGATTTAATTTTGTTTTTCTTTTCAAAATAATACTTGAATTTTTATTCCATACCCATCTCTATTTTTGCAGCTTGTATTTAGGGTAGTATATTTGTTTTACATAAATGCTTAATTAAATCAAAATTCCAGACTTACTTGAAAGACAGCTTCAATACCGTCGACTCCCTGGACCAATCCAATTGGCGCATCGTGCAGGGCGGCCATGTTGGTCACGCATGCGGTGTATTGGTGAATGGTCCGGCTTTGTTCCTAGATGGACCCGGAAGACGACAGGTTATTACGCAGGATCTGGATCTCAGGGATGCAAGGTACAATTTGTTTGATTATTTGATTTTCTGGAAATATGTTATGTACATTGAAAACTGTTTCGCTAAGGGATGTGCTGTTTTGATACCTAGCTTTTATGGAAATAATCTACCAAATCAGTGGCGACTATTTTAGCACAAATTTTGTAGCACTTAAATCTTAACTCATTAGAGTTGTCGATTAATTTCAAGGTTTATCCAGTACGTGGCCCAGATCGGAGGTCCATCTTCACGTCGTGGCTGCGGGGCTCCTCAGTCACGTAACGAAAGTGTCATTCTCCAGTATTCAAGCGATGCGGGTATGCTAAAGTCTAAACCCAATACATACTCAATTGGTGTCATCGTCTTATAAAGCAAAATGGATCGAATTAAGTTTTTATATTTGAATAAATTATTATAAAATTAAGTGGTGACTTGGAAAAAGATATTCATATATTGAAAATAAGCCATACCTTCTTTATCTGAAACAATTTGCCATTTATATATATAACGACTTTTAAATAGATTATTCAATTTATTTTTTTGACACATGTTGTTTGTTCGTTTTCCCTAAATACATATTTATTTCCTATATTTCCCTTTCTTCCACAGGCATCACCTGGCACCTCCTTCACGTGCTCGACCACAGCATGTACTGGCGCGCACCCCACTACGACTACATCCCTCTACCCTTAGGAGCACGCACGCGCAACACGCGCTTCCGCTGGTGGCAGCTCGAGGAGGGCAATGACCCCGACCAGCGCCCGGTCAGCTGGGCGATCGATGATGTGTATATAGGCGGGAGGGAGATCAATGCGGCGCACATGCAAGATGATTTCAATGGTTTGTATCGAAACACGTTATGGATTTTAAAAAAAATGCTAAACGAATCGACGAAACACACTCGAATTTAGGGGTCGCATTAGGATATATTCTAAATTAGGTTTATATCTTTTTTTCAGTTACCAATCAGGTGTCGAATGAACGCGAATTTTAATATCAAATCCATACCCACATACTTATCCAATATGGACACATTGTAAATTCCAAAAAGGTTATCTATTTATTTATATGTAGAGTCTATAAAAAATCACTCTAGATGCTTTCATTAAAAAATCATATTGTTTTTCAGCTGTGCTGGATGAGACAGAATGGGAATTCCATCCGAACTCAGGAACATCAGTCAGATCATGTGGACGGCATTCTCCCGTGATTGACTGGAAATCGGAGCCGGGGCTTAAGAGCATTCATACGCAGCAGTTGATCGTACAGGAGGGCTATATGATTCAGTTTAAGGTATGAATAAAAAAAAGTTTTTTTTTTCTATTCAGTATATAGCATTTATGGGGGCCATATGATTTCGAACACTTATATGATGATGTTTCGGTTTATGGTATAATATAGGTCAATACCTCAAACGTGATTATGAAACTTTTAGGAGATCCTAACTAAGGGCCTATAGATTCCAAACACCAATATTTAGGTCATAAATGAAATAAGATACACAGTATCTCGCCGTTTTCAACATATGTATCCCCTTTGGTTTCTTAGGTAATGGTTGGCTGCAAGAGCGCCGCCTTTAAGTGTAGCCGCCTCCAGGGCGTGAGTCTCATGTACAACCGCAACCCACACGAGGACGAATGGCAACTCGTGTACCCGCGATGTCTCCTGAATAGCCACGAGGAAAACATGCACTGTGTGCCATATCGGTATGGCTTGATAATCTCTAATATTTTTTGTTGCAATTTATTTAATGAATAATTGCACGTAAGAAACTATTCTAAATATGTAGATGATAACATTGAGAGTATCCGCCCATTAGCAAAACATAACTTTTCGTGATCCTTAGAACTCTTCTCGCCATGAAGACCTAAGAAATAAAGAATATCGGCATGTCTTTTCAATCCCCGAAAATCGATGATTTAATGTAAATGTAGACTATATTTGAATGATAGCTTCCACGAAGGCTCGGTGTACACAGCGAATGAAGAGGGAGACTGGACTCGTATCACTCTGCAGTTGCCTCCAAGAGTCTTCTCATCGTGAGTACCTGTATTTTCGTTTGGCTGATTAAATAGGAGGATACGTTATTTTTATTGTTATGTTTGATATTGATCTCATAGTATAACGAATATCAAAAAAAAAATAAAAAAGCATTACTTTATACTCCAAATTGTAATTCATAGAACATGTACATGTGAAAGATATCCCTACAGCCGTCACAAAGAATATCTCTATCGCCGTATCTATCAAATCGTTGATAGAAGAATCTGAGACTACCTTGTCATTTTCTAACCCCTATAATCTTTGCCCATCCCAGAAACACCCGTTTCAAGTGGATACAATCTGGCACGGAGATCGCGGGTCCAGCGTGGGCCTTGGACGACCTTTACATCGGAGAGAAGTGTCCGCATTTGTGTCATGGTCGGGGTGACTGCGTCAATGGGGGATGTGTCTGCGATCCAGGCTATATTGGTAAATGGAGTTTTGACGGATTTAATTGGTTTCAACGATAGCGGTATAAATTGAAAGGGTTAAGAATGTATATGCTGTTCATCAACAAGAAGCACAAAGTAAAGTGTACGCATGCCATGTGGTTGCCATTGGAAATGTGCATCCATACAAATGCATTGAAAGAATTGCTCATAAAATCGACATATTTAAGAATCGAAATAGTTCCAACTAAGGTACACACATGTACATGGATGTTTTACACCTGCATTTTAACATAGTGGAAAAAGCTCCATAAATAAACTAATACCATTCGTATTTCTCAGCATCGGACGACAGTTGCCACCCGCACCGACGCAACCTCATCCGCCATTTCCTCGACAGCTTCGAAGCGGCGCTCTCTCCGTCCAAGTGGGCTCGCGTCAACGGAGGCGGAGTGGGAGGCATGAGTGGGGGGATGGGTGGGTTTATGGGTGGAGGAGGAGGGACAGGGTGTGGTACACTAAGACCGGCGGCGTATGGGAAGAATCTCTATTTTGACGGATGTGGCGTGCGGCAGGCTATAACGACTGAGTTGGATTTAACAAGAGTTAGGTAAGTCAAAGCTTTTGGCGATTCTCAAGAAACCCTTATTAGGCATATGAATAATTATTGAATTGATTGAGCAAGAAATAATCAACGATTTAAGAATGTGCTACAGAGTGTATGTTAACTGAGATCTTGGATCTAATTCCATTTTTATTTTTCTTTGTATTTTCCTTTGTATCATCCTATCGCCGTATCTCACAAAGTATTCCTTCTTTTCTTTTGCAGTAAAGTGATGTTCGTGCTGCGGATCGGTAGCGCCCAGCAGTCGCCAACTTGCAATATCGATGTCACACGAAGTTCATCGAATGGATGGGTCTTCCTTCAATATTCTCTAAATAAGGTATGTGCTGAACAGAAGATGATGTTCAATAGCATAAAGTAGGAACAAATATGAGTATGATGTGCAGAAAAGACATTTGACCTGATATTTTTCCCGGTGGCGAATTCTAGTTATGTTATAGTACTATATTTTGTTGGCTAAATGATGAATCGGATGCTCCATACATATGTGTAAATCATTGGTTTCAACGTTCAGCAACCAGTCAATAAACTCGTGCATACATATCATATCCTCTTTTTCAGGGCATCGACTGGCATCTACTCGCCACGCACGATCCGCGCAAGTTCCTCACGCCTCAGATGGTGGGCTACCCGTTGCCCTTAGAGGCGAGCGCCGTCGGAGTGCAGTTGCGATGGTGGCAGCCCGAGCATAGGGGCGAGGGATATGACCAGTGGGCCATCGACCAAGTAGAAACAATTTTGTGAGTATACCTTATGGCAGAGTAAATATAATATGGGTATTGGTCAGTTGGCAAATTGTGACACAGGTCTCATTATCATGGGGTTTGTTCATGCACCATTTTACAATCAAAATCACAGAGTTTTGGTGGATTATATCTCATTCAATAACCTGTTTAACATCGTTTCGATTTGATAATAAAAATTTCTCATTTGACACATAAGATAGACTTCTATCCTTAATTGCCAATAGTTCTATTACAGTTCTCATTCCACATGTATTGTTGTACATGTTGATTGCTACATTTAGTGGTATGCCTTCCGTTATCCGTTTATCCTTTTGTGCATTAAAAGATTTCCTATCTAAAATTGTAACCTCTGTCTTTTATGTTTCAGAACCAATCAAGACTTTTATCAAAGAGATAGAGCAGCCGGCAGGCAATGATGAACATTATTTTCCCTAATTGGTAAACCAGAAAAGACATCGTATCCGATTGCCACAAACGAGTGCACTGATGTGGGGATTCATGAAACAGGTTCCGTTCAAAGTGCATAAATGAGTGCATATGTGTGACTTTAATCAGAAATTCATACAGGAGCACTTGCTGGGTGATTGCTCCGAGATTCGCAAATCGAAATCCTTGTTGTAAAAATATGTACATGTATTATAGAACCTTTCTGTATATAAAATGTTGTGATATAGAAATTATTTTGATATAAATCAGTATTATAGAGAACGAATATAAACACTTGTAGTGATAATGTAAACGCTTTTAGAAGCATTGCTGGTGCTAAATAAAGTAAACAAAATGAAGATAGAGATGATATAAAGAGAGAAATAATATATAATTTTGTAAAAAGATCATTCAGACTCAGTAGAATTCAAATGATTCGACCTTATATCATATAAATTAAATTCTTTGAGCAAACGAAATAGCGATTTAATGTTTTTAGAGAACGATAAATGCGTAAAATGTACAATTGTTCAATCAAAACTGTTCATAAAGATTTTATCCGTTTAATTTGATTATAAGTTACTAATATATTGCTTTACTCTTTTTTCATGGGTTTTTCACGAGGACTAGAATTCTATTTGTTTCACCAAATTATTATGTTAGCTGTCACAAATGAAATAAAATGTATATATTAGTCAACCTTTATTTTTATTTTAACCCCTTTTCAGGACAACTCCTGTTATAAATTCAAGACATCATAAATGTTTTTCTCATTCTTATTCCTTTGGTTTCTGCGTGTTCCAAATGCATTGCCGAAAGGCTTGCTTCAGGCGAAAACGCAGCTTTGTAGAGTTGAAAGCCAGCCGTTATTAGAAAGAAGAGAACTTCGAGCCCTCGGGCTGGGAAATGCGCAAAAGCTATTTTGGCGAAACAGAAAAAATAACGTTTTCGAACAAAGAGAAAAATATGACCATAGAATTATTCATTTGATATTATTCCCTTGTTGAATCCATTGTATCAGCTATCATAAGAGTAAAATTAAAAGATTGGTAAAAGGATATCGGCAAAAAAAATGTTATCAATAAATTTAGACATGTACAGTATGTCCTGGTTAAAAAAAAACTGTAAATACGTTATACTTATCATTCAGAATTCGTCATATTAGGGAAGATAAATCAATGCACATCACCGTAAAAATAATAATCTTTAAAACGCAATGTAATTAAAAAACTTAGAAATCTAGTATAAATATTTGAAAATTGAAGACGTAATGCAAACTTATATGTATGACGTGCATTGCATGTTTCAATATTGTAGACATCATTCAAACATTTATGATATCAGAAATGGCAAGTTTTGCGTTTTTTGTATTACGGTTTCCTTCAACATTATTTCAAATAAATGCCAAATAAAGCAGCTTAATTTTAATGCCTCTGGGTAAAACGCGAATGAAAAATAAACATTTTTCCCGCTTTATATACCATAAAACCATATCTATGAAATAAATCTGCTCTACGTTGGTCTATTATTTTAGATTTTTTCTATGATAAAACCCCTAAGTTTGCCTTTAAGCATAAATATGTGAATAAGTCCTGCTAGAATTACAGTTAAGTGTGCTGTGCACCTCGCCACGTAATAGAATACAGATTAGCACCCTCGGGCTCACGAGAAAACTGAACGAAAGCACTAATTGTGCAAAAAATAAGAAAATCTGTAGATATATATTGAGACTTGTGACTCAAATGGCTGAATGTGACTCAAATCCAAATCATTAGAATGATATTTTTTAAATAAACGTTGCGAATATTGCTCAAGCTGGAATAAACAGCGCCGGATGAGAGCATCGCGCATACGCAATAAATAGATTGCGTTAATGATCGTCCACTTATCAATTTCAAAGAAAAGTCTTACTGTGTTTTTTTTTCAAACACGAATTTAAATGGAAAGAAAAAGATTCCATGTGCAGACGATTTTTTCATAGTTTTGTTAGGGAGTGGCCAGACGTCTAGCGACGCGGAGCGACTGCGATTCTTATCCTTAGGTGTCCTTTATAGAAGTCAATTTCCCGAATTTCCTGTTAAGACCATATAAGAACAAAATCAATGTCGCTACGCGTCGCTTAAAGTGTGGCCAGGCACTGATGGGTAGAAAAAATAAAGACGTGGCTAAGACAATATGGTTAAATTAAGTAATTTGGCTAGAATAGTAGCTTATGCACATAGTAAGAATTGTTTACTTGTCGATAGATTTTTTTTATATCGGAGTCGTGAGAATGATATTATAAAGCATAAACACCAACGAAATAAGGGCGAAAACAGATTACTCTGAGAAAAACGCTACCATTGTGACCAGGCCGCAATTTTGCTGAAGTCATTTCTACTTTTAACATTGTACATCGCATTGCTTCAGGGCGGATTGCGATATATGTGAAGTTTATAATGAAGACACCTGGGGCAAGAGGGGATGGGATTTCATTTTGTTATTCCATAAACATTGTTTTTGTCGTTTGCTTTTTCGACCTTTCAGTTCTAAATGCTTTAGGCCCATATGCAGCAAATGGAATTATAGAAATACTTTTTACCTAGGATTATATATATCCAAAGGCAAACGCATCTATTATAATTTCTGTATTTTATAAGATTGTGGCGTTTAAGTCTAAATGCATTTTTAAATTAAATTTATTTTGAAGAAAACCACACCACGGGCATACGCGACGTTGAAACCCTTGATACCCCAGATAGCTTGTTCATTTTGGAATAAAAATAATTTTGAAAACGTTTTTAAATAATTGAGATCGTATTACATCCGTTAATATTAACCATAAAGTAACAAGGAAGTATTTGTGAAACACGAGCAGGCCCCAACCGCCCCCAAACTCGAAGGGGTATGGTTTTTGCAGATTTTAAATATATTTTCTATGAAAAC
>LQRL01074943.1:0-26465 GCA_001703475.1 Hydroides elegans
ATTCAATTAAGTCAAATAAGCGTCAGTATACATGTATGCATTTGTAGTAGTAGGCCTATATTTTAAATGAAGATCTCGAAAGTATCCGTTCTTGTTTATAAAGGAGTTAGGCCGCATTGCCGTATAACCATAATTCGGTGTTTTGTATGTAATATCGATACTTGTGTATAGAACCCGCTGAAAATTATGATATTTAGAAAAACATGTTACTGAAGATCCATCTTCAGGGCTGGGGCGACTTGACCGAAGGCACTTCTTCAATAGATGGTTAAGTGTTTACTTGAAAACTTCCTCATTTTTTCTATTTCTATATTGATCTTTCAATGTTTTTTTTTTGCAAGGAAAATCAGCGAAACGAGGGATCCATCACTTTAGCTATGACAACATAGGGTCGTCAAGGCAATACAAAAAAAGTTTCCTATAATAACATACAAAAGATATACCGTAATTTTCCGCGTATAATACGCATTTTTTTCTTCGAAAATCAGGCCTTAAGTCGGGGTGCGTATTATACGCGGAAACATCAGACATGAATATTTTCATATGGATTTTTTCTTGGTAGTATATCTATCTATCATTTGCGTATATGGTAATATCATAATGCCGCATATTAGCAAAAAATCTCTACGATGCTTGAAAAATCGATTCTACGAGGATTTTCTATAATTTAGTTGTATATTTCATATGGTCAAAACGGAAAATTAAGCGAAAAATAGAGCAACAATATTTCCAAATCGGGGGTGCGTATTATATGCGGAAACATGGATATTTTGTCATTTTGAGGGCAAAAGTCGGGGTGCGTATTATACGCGGGTGCGTATTATACGCGGAAAATTGCGGTATGGTTTATGCTGAAAAGCTTATTTATAAATATACATGATCTTTATCTTTAATATTGTCAATACATATCATATCGATGGCCTATTTTAGGCATTTCTACATACATATCTACTTCAAAACATCAATTGACACGACATTATCGATCCAAAAATTGACGTGTATCAATAAAACTTCTTTGTAACATCCTGAAAAAAAATCATACCCCCATATATCGTTTTATATTGAGTTGATGCCATCGTTTCTTTATTTTACTATTGGCTTCTTGGAATAATATGGTCTAATGTTACATAAAAACCAAGTGTGATGCTTTTCAGTGCAACGTATAAATCAAACATTATGCCAGGCCCACATTGTCGAGTATATCACATGATCAAATTTGGTAACAAGTATAATTTCGAACGTTATTTTATCTGGTTGGTCCCGGTTTTCTTACAATGGTCATGCAGCGTTGGTTTGTCAAATCCATTTCTGGTCTTCTGTCACAAATTAATTATGAAAATCTCAGATTTACTGATACAACTATTTCTAAATTTCTATCTTCATTGTGCAATGATGTCGATTGCGATCTTTGTTTGATATTTAGAAAATTAAAGTTTTAATCAATCCACATGCCACGGACATCTAATTAGTTATTTTTAACTGTTAAGAGATACTGTTCAATCGGACTGTCCCTTTAAACTCATCACACGACAAGACAGCGGATAAAGGCGCGTTCACCCGAAGCAGGCTAACCACCGCTCTAAAGCGTGTTTGTTATTTTTTATACAAAATTATCTTTATTTTGGTATAGTATTCCACTCTTTTACCTTATAAAATTATCTTTAAGAAAAAAGCGCATAAATCAAAGAAACAAATGTCGCGCTTTTTTCTTGTAGTGAAATTGGTATAAATAACATAATAAACCCGCTTTCGTGCTTTTTTGGGCCCTGTTTCGGGTGAACGCGCCTAACGAACGATGCAACCTCCGGTTCTTCAACTGACTATATAAAACAATTTCATATTTAAAAAAACTCTACATTGTATCTAATGTCATTGCATCAGATATCAAGCCCTCAATTTTAGACCACATTTGGTTGTCCCCGGTTAATGGCCATACTTCATTACATTCTGTGACGACATGTGCCCCTGCCTTTATTTTATTTCTTCTTTTTTATGTTCCTTCCCGTTCGCCAAAGGACATTCCCATAAGTCAGTTCTGATTTACGTCCCTTTCATGGGCCGATCATTTACAGTTGCACTTTAGTACAGCGCATTCCCTTTAATGCCGGACTGGCATGTTAGTGGAAATATTGTTGCAGTAAAAAGAAATTGACTCAAGAACCCGGACTTATTAACTCCTGTTTTCTCCGATTTAAAAGGGGTTCTAAAATCAGGGTTGTTTTGCATTTGCATATGAGATGCTTTCGTCAAAGACTTAGGGTTAAGTTAATTATTCATAGTATCATTTATGGGTTTGAGGTCACAGGGTTGATAATAGAATCCGCCCACTCAATATCACAAATGATGGTTCCATTGTTGTAATGTTTAGTTGATGATGATCTAGTATTGACATGGTATACGTATATTATAAACATATTCAGGCGCGGGTTGATAGGGGGAGCACAGTATATCACTCCCCTCCCCCGTGTGCTCTGTATTATCACAAACATATACACATCCGACTCCATATTTTCTGGATCTGTGTCCATAGCATATTTATCAATCTGGGTTGGGAGTGCATCTGAACATTTTCTCAAATGCGAATGACAATCACAGTGCCTTACAAAAATGTACATCATACATATATACTCAAAAACAATCACATACAATACATGTTTTAATCAAAGAGCAAACTTTATGTTAAAACATCTTGAGTAAGCAAACACAACAATTTGAAGGTTGTAATTTAAATTATTCAAAAAGTAGCTATCGCTGATCATTCAATTAAATAACCAACCAATCATCCCAAACTGTATCAAAACAATAAATGCATAATTGTGTTTTGAAGACAGTCCTTTTTTTCATAACATACTCTTGAAAGATGAAACAATAATGAAATAGTTATTAATTTGACTAGTATTTTCATTATTTTTTCGCGAATAACAAAATCCAATTGACACATTTATGCATTTACACATGGCGATTCAACCAAACTTCATCTACCGTGCTCTCGATAGAATCTATAGTTGATCATAATTCAATGAAACACATGTACGCATATATAATCTAACTGATACCATCACCTCTTGACTTACCGTGCTCTCTATATAATTGATCTGATCTGGACTGGCGTCCACGGCGAACTTGGGATAGGGTTCAAGTCCCGGGTAGAGGGCAGGGTGCTGCTGGCCTGTGTCACGGTAACCGTTCATATAGGGTCCTAAAATAATCAAAAATATATACATAATGCATATGTTCGTTCAGAATTTATGCATATGAATACATGTTGTATTATGAATGTCCATATGCAGGGGTGGATGCTGCTGACCCGTGTCCCGGTGTAAAGGTTTCAAGCTACCCCCAGTTTCAAGCTACCCCCTGGTAATCTGATACATTACACTGATACAGATTACCGGGAGGTAGCTTGAAACCGGTTTGAGATTACCGGGGAGGTAATAATTAGGGGGGGGGTAGCTTGAAACCGTTACACCGGTAACCGATCATATAGGGTTCTAAACATAAATGAAATGAAATGGAAATGAATACAATTTACAATGTATAGAACCGTGACTATAGCTCATTTAGCCTACATTCAGAGCGAATACATATAATATGTCATTAAAATATGCTTTGCAACATGAATTTAAGGGCCTGATCACACGGGAAGCTTCGTCGAGCTTTTAATCTTAACAGTTCTGATTGACAATGTATTTCTTATACATTGTATGAACTCAAAAAAGCGTCAAGCCTTAAAACGAAACTTGTGTTTTGCTGCATTTTTTCATTAAGGAATACATTACATTCTTCGGTTTGTTAGGATAAAACAGCTAAAAAAAGGTTTGTGGCAATATTAGGCTTGTTGTTTTATGGATATTAATGATAAATGGAGGATTAACTATCGGAACATATAACATAAAACTGCCATTGTGTGATTAATTGCAGGATGAAAAATATTGTTTTGGCTTCATCACATATGGAATCAACACGGGAATTGTCAGACATACTAGGACTAGGGATTGGTTTTACAATGATCAACTAGAAAACATTTCTACAGGATACGATTTTCAATCGCTCATCAAAACATATTCATCAACCATTTGCTTCGTCTCTTTTCTAGTTTCATTCTTCACAATTACTAACATTACCATTTTGAGGGTAACTATGGGCTAGTGTGATATGCTGTCTACTAAACGTCAATTTGTTGGATAGAACGCCATGAGTTGTTCCTCACAAAATGTGTTTCTCAACCAATACCAGCTGACCGGAACATTTCGAGAAAGTACTTTCTAGTTTGGAGATTTGACAAAACCTTTGTCCTGCTCAAACATGGCTTCAAAGGGAGGACAAGCTCGGCTCGCTTCGAACAGGTGACCACATTATTGTAAAATTATAATGTTCAAATATAATAATTTTGTTGTTGGTCGCATTTGTTGTTCTTAGATGATATTTAAACTTTTTCAAAATTCTGCCGTGTGATACCCCTTCCATTTCTTAAATTGCTTATTCCAGGGGTTTTCTGTTGGGCTCTGATTTTGTTGCGTAAAGTCAACGCAAGAAAACAATCCATCAATTTTCTCGCCTATTGATTCTGACCTCGATACCTCGAACGACGCAGTTACTCAACTATTTTAAGAACCTTGGTTGTTTTGATGTCTTGCAACAATTCAACAACGATTTCAACTAAATACCAAATCTATTGATCATATAGCTTTGATCGAATGATAATAAAAATATACAGGTATATTTACGACAAATCAAGTATAATTAGACCAAGCCATATTGGAACCTTTCTAAGCTGTTTCCCCCAAACAAACCCTGTCTTCCAATGTGTACGTAATGGGAAACTAAAACCGCTACACAAACGCTTGTTGCGTTTTTAAAAGAGTCAGGATATTGGTTTCCCATAAGGTATACATCGGAAGCCACTTTTTATTAAGGGAAAGGAGCAAGAAGACGCTTCCGATGTGACCAAGCCCTAATATACACTTTAAGAATCTCCAATAAGCAAAGTCTGGCTCCTTTATTTTCTATGAATTTTCTTTTAATTTTAATCACTTATTTTTAATTTGTTACTTTCTATTTGTTGCAGACTTTGAAGGATGTTCTCCCTAATGTAATTGCAAGACGCATGTGATCCTTGATTGTCCCTTTGACTTCTCACATTTCATCTTTATCGAGCATATCTCCAGGGAGAATGATGTCTAGAAATGACAGTCTTGTGTGACGCAATATATCATAGGACATATTTTCAATTCCATCTTACAAGTTTGTTTTAAATGCAGTTAAAAGTACGTATACAGAGTCCGATAGTCTGATTTGAAAAATATAAAGATAAGACTGAGCCCCTTAAAACCCAAGATACCTATCAAAGTGCTTTATTTCAACCGATATTCTAAATGAAAATATAAGATCGACAAATAATAAAGAAATATATGTCAACTAGTATTCGACATCGTCAATACAAAATTACATATTATTTAAACGTAATGGTTTACTTTTATTGAAACTACCCGGTAAAGATGTTGATGTAATAAACTTCCCATTTGGTCGCAGAATTCAAGCAGAACCCATATTCTCCGCTCTACTTAAACTTAACTTTACCCTTAAATTCAATGTAAAAGAATGGGGAAAACATAAGTGTAAGGGTAAGGTTAAAGCGGTGAATATATGTCCAGGTCTACACTGTAGTACGCTTGGACCAACGTCCTGTACAGTGTTTCCTTTCGGAGCAGCGACATACATGTAGCAACAGACTGTGACAGGGATTACCTGTGACAGCATTTCGGAATGGACAACTAAGGCAACCGTTGTAACCTGATTTAACACATTGTTTTTATTCTCAGTGCCCATGAGGGGGGAGGGGAGGGGGGGTAGCACCAAGAAAAGCCATGATTGAGGTCACCATGACTTGGGGTCTAAGATCGTTATAGCACTTTCAAATGACGTCATCCTATTATGACATATCATTTTGTTTTCGCCTCATTGAAGGATGGTCAGAACCCGTATTCAAATCGAGATTCTAGATCGATTTGGGTTGTTTATTTTTTTAGTTTGGATTGATCCTGATCGAGGAGATGTATCAAAGAAATGAAGTCGTTGCTCAAAAGACGGATTTTCCTTTTTCACTTTTTCAAACCGTGGTTTGAATCAAATGACAAACGAGCTACGTTTTAAAAATGATTACTAAGCTGATTACTTAGTTCACTTATTATCGATGCGATACTGGAACGGTATACAATTGAGGGAGCATTTCATATGAAAATATTCGGGTAAAACAAACTTATGGTAATATCATTTAAACTAATAATACCGGTATTTTTATTATATAATTACAAAATCTAAAATAAACAAGTTTTTTTTTTTCATTCTCACAAAATATCACTTTCACTTTGGTGACACTACTATTACCAACACATCCCCCGTCATTGCATCACAACAAGCGAGTTCGTTGGTCCCGGAAATGGATGTTTGATAGGAAAGGAAAAACAGCGACCTCATCAAAATTCCATTAAACATACGTCGTAATTATTTCGTTTAAAATTTTATGTCGATTACATTTTAAACTCTTGATTATGTTAACTATTTGTTGAAACTATTGAAACCATTTCATAATAAAACGGCTCTCTACATAAGAAATATCAAGGTCTAATAAACAGAAACATTTTTTAGATGACTATGGTGACACTTTCACTTTGGTGACAACAATTGATGCCAATTCCAAAACATCCCTCGCTTAATATTGCATCACAACAACCGAGTTCGTTGGTCCCGGAAATGAATCTTTGATAGGAAAAGAGACAACGACCTTAACCCCTGCATGCAGTCTCATTATTTACTCATTCCAATCACAGCAGCCTCAACAAAAGATGTTGGCGTCGTCGTTTTAATTCAAAGCACACTTTGTCGTTTTAATTCAGAACACTGGGTGAGGCGACGGGGTTTAGTGAAAAACAAGGTAAAAACTGTAAAAGACATGGAAAGAAACAAGATGAGTTCATGTTCTATCTCGAGGAGTAAGCAAAGCATCATCAAACTTGATAGAATCTACATTTATTTCGAATTATTGAAAATTTGCAATGGGTTTAAATACATATTTTTCTCTTAAACATAATCTCTTTATAAACGATACCTACAGTATGATTTTTCAAAATTAATGAATTAATTTTCATCTCTAAGTGTTATAATTTAAATTGAATGCGATTTACTAAATTCGTAAAAGTCTACTCTTTTCACTTTCGTTTCGAGCCTGAATGCAAGCCCATATTGTATTTTCGTCACTCCTTAACGATGTTTCTTGAGTTTCTTCAAGGCTTGAAAAAAAACTAAAATGATAACCGACGATTCGAACAAAAACAAAACATTGACACATTTGGAATAGCTCGTTTCGGGTGGGGCTTGCCGTTTATTCGTTAGGGAAATCGTCAGTCATGCATTAGTCGTTACATTTAAATGTAGGATGGGTAATATTTAAATGGCATACGATCACAAACAAAATATATAAATAGGTCAAAAGTCGGGAACCAACTACGATCGCCAACTACTACGCATCGTATATGGCTATAAACCCTATCCATTACATGTGAACATGTCATAACAAGCGAGATCGAAGCCTAGGCTCTCCCCAACCCTTAATGCGTCACAACTCAGACTTTTTCATAAGAATCTGAAAATTCAATCATGCCTGGGCTTTTACTTGGCGTCAACATTACTTTACTTCATTCCCTAACAGCGAGACGAAAATACATGAAAAGCCCGAGTAAGAAGCGCCGAGGACCCTACTCTTGGCAAAATGTCAACTGATTGCCTTAGATAAAATATCTTACGGACCCGACCACATTGGAAGCCTTTTCTATTAGTTTCCTCTCACAAATCTGTCTTGGAATGTATTCCTTATGAAATCTGCGTTAAAGTAGTTGATTTGAGTTTCACGAAGGAAAACTTGGGAATAGACTGATTTGTTAGAAAAACAAAGCAACAAAATGCTTCCAATGTGGCCAAGCCCTTAAGATATTTTTCAGCGAAGATATTTTTGGTGACACTCAATGGCAATGAGATGTGCTGCTCGATTCGCTTAAGAAGTTGTTTGTCATATATTTTGCGAAATGTCAAAATGAAATGGTGATGCACTTGTTATTTGCAATGGCAAAGGGTCTGTATGGCTTTAAATAAATGAAATCAATACGAGGGTTTTTAAAACCAGATATTGCAGTTATCAGGTTTTCCTACGCATCATTTATAGTAAATAATATAAGGTAAGTAATGCGTAATTGAACGTCAACATCAGTACATAAAGTTCTGTCGGTTCATATTTGGCATTTTAAGGTTTTTAAATGATTTGGATCAGGGACTATGTGGCACTTTTAGAATATCAGTGCAAGTTATTTTTTTGTATGGATCCCATTATTTGGCTTATTGTTCGCACTAAAATATGTTTATCAAGAGTGAGTCATTAATTAGTACTATTTCTTAAAAATAGAAAACTTGTCAATCTAGACCTACTACAATTATCTGAATTGCCCAGGGAACATTAATGCAAATAATTAGCAGTCATAATTAGTTGAATACCTATATAAAGGGCAAATTAAAGAGTACATATTCATGTTTGGTTTGAAAACGGAATCACTAGGAAACCATAAGAACAGCTGTATCTTTTAAAAAGGGCGTGTGATGTACCTACAGGAGGTTTTGGTCTAAGCGCAATAGGAGTATAATCTTTAAGATGAACTAGTAAAACGGTATAGTGTTTGTCCCGTTCCGCACCATGGGGTCTTCAGATTATCTCTACCTGACAAATCTGGAAAGAACTGTGAAAGATCATTTACGAACGCGGACCCTACCCATGGAACCATCACTATATGAAACTTAGAAATCGCACAAAAAATAGTATTATACATATTATTTTTTTTTACACTTTCAAACCAAAAGATCTTTGAATCAAGGCAATGATGCACTGATGTCTATGTACATCTGTAATAATCTTATACAAGTACATGCGTTTGACTATCAGCTTTAAATACATGTACTTTAAACTCAGTTACACATTTAATGCAACCATTATTAAAGGCAATTTTTCAAAGAAATACACAATTAAAAGCAATGAAAAAGCTGTGGCAACATCTTTAAATAAATGGATCAAGAATTATGGTAAAACTGGCAATTAAAATACATATGAAACTATTTTGGTAAGCTTTTTAATTTAACGAACAGTGCCTTTTATCCTCCTTCATTAAAATAATGAAATAGGTTTTCATCGCCAAGGAGAAAAATCGGAAGTAGGTCTCAAGGTGACTTATTTTGATTCCCATTTGGGGACACAAAAAGATACATTTTTGTTAAGAATAAAAACGTTACATCACCTATTGATAGCAGATCTGGTATCAAATTAATGGAAAGCAATTTTTAAAAGAAATGTACTAATTATTTAACTAAACTCTCATTTGAATTGTATGTGTTTTCACAATGGTAAAGAATAGAATGCTTTAAAAAATGACCCACCAAAGTATATTTATGACGTTTTTATGTCAGATCGGTAGTTTATTATATGTATTGCGAAAAAAAAATCTGATATCAGTTAGTATTAAAAATGTCCATTAATTCATGTTGACAAATTCATTAATACACTTTACATCTTGCAAAGGTGTGCAATATATACATGTATGTTACTGTAAATCATCAGGCGCAAATTAAGAAACATATGATCACGGAAGCCCAATTGGTATCAAATATAGGGGAACAACAGTTTTACTGTACTTAATCAGTATATAAACTTAAAAAATGTCTCACGAACCGTACATTATTATTAAGAAGAAACATGTATTGATTTTGAAATGTTGGGTGTCCTTTTTTTCTATACATTTTAGTACATGCAGGTGAAACTTCCCACTCATAAGCCTTTAAAGGTTTCTCAAAAATATGAATGTTGACACAAAAAATAAAAGATACAAAGGCTTCTAGGTAGCAATAACATATCTTAAGCAATCGAAATTCCCCTTGTATGGAAAATACAGTAGCGATATTTTCATTAGAATTTCCATACATTTTTAAATTCAGGTTCATATTCAATTATGATAGATTGTTAACTTATCGAGACGGGTTTTGGTTTATAGCAATATTGCACATCTTTTATTCCTACGTATGGTGACACTGATAGTGTAATATTATTGTATACGGTATCTCGTAAAATATTAATGTGGGCTCTCAACTTAAGATAGCTATTACAAGTGTATAAAGATAATGTTTAAAGAAACGAATCGGTAATTATCACAGTATCAATTGATGGTGTAACGCAGTTAATTCAGGACAATAACCCAGCATTCAAGGGAAATAAATTATAACTTAAATGCGACGGTACAATCGTAACAAAATGTAAGACAAACAATCTAAAAGAATATGCGCATAATTATAAGACATTTTTATTGACAGCAACCTATGTTAATTGCATACAAATGTCGTCCGATTCGATCCCCTTGCGGGCAAAATGATTATCTGGCTTCTATATATGGATAAATAGCGCACGGTTTTGAATTCCATCAAATTTACATTATTATCGATTTGCGAGGCACTGTGGTATATTAACGCTGTTTTACAGGGCAATTTTGAATGGTTTGCGGGCTTCAAATGAAAACAGCGGGCCGAATGTTACATTTGAGCCCGCTAAATTGGGTTTCAAATGAAAACGGCCCGCTTGCTTGTTTCAAATTATATGTTTTCCCCATAAATGCTATATTTTTATTTTGCAACGGCGTTTCACTTGGTTATTATTTAATATTTGATAAAAATTAACTGTTACATTAAAGATGGCTATTCTAAGTTGAAGAATAAGTGGCAAAATACATTTTAAAAAATCTAAAATTTAAAAGGGACATCAATGGGATTCGAACCTGGGTTGCAAAACTTAGACTTCGCTGTCACACACCTTAACCACTAGGCCATAGGAATGCTGTTGAATCGATGCTTTAAAATAACAGTTATAATTTAAAAATCAATAATTGGTAAAGCAATGCAATATGCTAATGAGATGTCATTGAGTACCCGTATAAGGTAAATCGATATTAATATGAGTATGATTGTGCTCAAGTCTCATTGCAATCGGGAAAAAGTAGTCACCGATGAATTCATCAGATAGCTTGGTTAGTTTGTTCATAAGTAAGATTCAGTGTTTTCTTTTTTTTTCGCGGATATTTTTTAAAACAATGCTTCATTAATACAATTGTACAAACATTGTCAATTTAAAGTTGGTATTATTCATTTTAAAATAAAATAGCGTGTACATGAAGTCGAAGTGGACAAATGTGTGTACCTCTTAAATCAATAATAATAGTAATCACATTGTTTTAGCCGGCGTTAATGAAATTTGAGTCCCTCAGTTTCCATTTGAAGCCCTTTTTTATCATTTGAATCCCTCACATAACATTTGAGTCCCTCGCAAGCTCGGGCCTCAAATGATATGTATCGGGCTTCAAATGATAAAATGCGGGCTTCAAATGAAAACATCGGGCCTCAAATATCATTAACGCCCGCTAAAACAACGTGATTGGTATATTAGCACAAACGAGAGTATCGTTTAAAACGATATTTTGTCGAACGAAACGAACGTCGCATACGCGATCGATATGGCTTTATTTATATTTACATAATCTAAATCAAACTTCGTTTCAAACCGAATACGGTTTTGCCAGCCGTTTATTTCTAACTCTCAAATAAATCATAAATTCGTAACCGCTCCAAGCCATTTTGAACCTTCTTAAAACCACCTTCAAACCAAAATATATGTTCTTAACAAAGCATTGCAATAATGTACGTCATATGTTCACGTTAGACACGTTGTGGTTTGATTGCTGTTTAGAAGAAAGGTTTGAAGAATATCTAAAAACCACTTCAAACCAAAAAATATACATAAATATGTAACTAGACAGTCAGTGTACCAACCTGGCGGGATCAAGTGGTTGTATTTGCACTTTATAAACGATCCTCTAACCTGGCTACATTGAAACCCTTTTCCTATTTATTCCCGACCAAATCCCGCCTTCCTAGAAATGCTTAAACGAGAAAAAAAACAAAACTAGACACTCAGTGCACCTACCTGGCGGGATCATGTGGTTGTATTTGTCCATATAAACGGCGTCACCACCGCGTCTTGCCCTTGCGTCGATCAACCAAGGGAAGTTGTTGATGTCCTTCTTCAAAGCATCGATCTCATCTAGAGTCTCCATTTTTACCTAGAAATAAACAATTGTTTTTCATCATTATTTAAAGGTGTGTATTCAATAAAGATGATGACAACTTAGTAAGAATAATTTAAAATTCCAAACGGTATGTATAAATTTGTTGTTAATTTCCTATTCAAAGGCTGTATAAAATTTATGAAACTTTTCTTGTGTTTTTAAAAGGTAAAATGAATATTTGCAATTGAACATGTCAACCTACTTTTGCGATGACAAATCTGGATGGTATGATTACATTTTTGTTTCGCACATGCTTATAAATTCACAGGAAACGGATTATGTTACTGATGTCTAACGAACGCATGTGAAAATCAAGTTTCCTTTTTTACAATTATTGTTGACATTCAATTAATTTTAATACACCGGTAGAATAATAAACAAATTATTAAATTTGACGAATCAAAGTTTCTAGTAATGACCTGAGTATCCTAATGCTTTGAACTACTAATACAGTATATGGAAATTGCAAGAAAGCGGTTCCGCTTCGCGTGGGCTACGTGATAATCAACTGAAGTTGTTTTGTAGCTTATTGACATTTACTTATTTTAACACACCGATGTCATATTTTTTATCTATATAAAGGACAAACCCATCCCCCATCCCTTAATCCATATAGAAGGGCATGCAACTCTGGATGCTTCATTAAGCTTCACTATTCTAACAAGCTGTATTTTGTGATGTTTTATAAGAAGTTATTTGAAGTATCTTTACGCTAAGTCCAATTCAAATTATAACAAAGAATGAAAAATGCCCCATGGCGTACGCTTCATGTAACGCGAGGCCCGTTTACAATGCTTATGATGCCATGAGCAAGCCTTGACATCTCGTCAAAAACTGTATTATAACGTCTCAAAGTTAAAAAAAAAATGCAACAGTTTAGAATACTTTTTATGTTGCATGTAGGGAACATATATATATATATATAAGACATATCTCGTTCAGCATATATACTTACAGGGTCATGTTCGCTGAGGTCAGACGCTGAGAAATCGCTATGCGCTGACTCTGCGTCACTGACAGACCGACGGCCGGATGAACAGTTGGAACTCTGTTGGTCGTAATCGGGTGGGGCTACGGCTTGTGTGGAGAGGGTGCGACCACCCAGTTGTAACATCTGGAAAAACAAAAATCAAAATATTTCTAAATAATTAGTCTATTATTTAAGATAAATGATTAAATTGAATTATATAAAAAAATGCTTAGTGAGAAAATTGAGAGCTCTGTTGGTCGTAGTCAGGGGAAGCCACTGCTTGGGAGGAGAGGGTGCAACCACCAAGTTAAAGCATCTGGGGAAAATCGAATTTTAAATTATAATTAAATGGTAACAAATTCAAACAAATGTTTGTTTAGAAAATGTAAGTTATCTGTTTTAGTTTAAATGGGATTTTGTTGGATAAAGCGACTGCTTAGATTGAGTGGTCCCGACTAAAAGATGAAGATTAATTTAAATTGGATTCAGGTTTAGGATTCAGGTTTAATTGTTCAGTGACAAAGACTACATCAACAGTTTCGCTATGAGACTTGTGCATCATTTGAAAAAGATGATAGAGAATTCAAATTCAATCATTTTGAGAATGTTTTGAGAATTATGGACATTAATTCAAATAATGTTATTTACCTTCCGGATTTATTGATCAGTACAAAATGGAAAATCGTCAATCTCGATCGATATGAGACTAAAAAGATCAAACCCCGCCACTATTGACACCGCCCTTCCATTTACATTCATTTATGAGATATAATTAAATCCACCGAAGCGATAGGCAAGATACTTAAACACACAGATCATCCTTACAGGCTTAATTATATTCATCCTTTCGAGAGAAAAAAATCTCATATAGCTCTAACTTTAAGCTCTTTCTAATGAAAAAATATATATCATACTGTTGTGTAGTACTTGCGTAGTTGGAAAGAGTTTTTAGAACTTTAAACTCAATAACATATATTGACGGCCATCACACGACGTTTGTAAGTGCTAAAACAGTTATCACATTTTATGAAAAGTTCACCTTAGGCCGTGTTCACGCAAACGAAATAGCTCGGAAAATAGCACGAAACCCGATATTTTTGAAAGCCACATTTGTATAAAATCATAGCAGTTAATCCCTTCTGTTCATGCAAAAATTTAGGATATTTTTTTGCGTGAACACGCCTTTATACAATAAAACCATAGCATTCATATATTCACAATACGCCGTTCATTCAAAAAGCACTTATCAATGCCATTTGTGCATGATACCAAAATATTGAATTACAATTATTCAAATGAAAGCCTGTCATCTGTCTCGCTAAGATGCCATGTTTTGTTGGGTCTATTTTTAGAGAAATAGAACAGGGATCAATCGCTTGATCAAAAGATGGGTTCAATGACTTCTATTGTGAATGAGAATAAGGTCAACACTTTGAAAAATATTTTTGGTAATCAAAAGTATTTTTGGTAGATGATATTCCATTCAGCAAGTTTTAACTACGTCAAAAATGAGCGAAATATCTACATGACATGCCCTTTTTGCATTCCTATAAGCCTTGTTTATATTTTTGCATTTATTTTCGGTCGTGATAAATATTTTCAACCCCGTTTAGGGTCGGACAAATTATCAGTCCGATCAACCATTTGAACAAAATTTACTTGAAAATTATTTATAAAAAAATAATGGCATTTTTTTAGATATTGAAGCGAAAAGACAATGAGCAACATTTACTCCGATCGCCGAAATTACTTAATAATTATAAATTAAACGTGCCATTAAAAATTCGCTATACAAATGAAACATCACTCTTTCAGTGTAGTTATTTTTGGGGCTATAGCCGCCCTAACTCTCTAGGAAAATTTGGCAGATTACGGTTTTTTTTTTTGTTTAGGGTCTATGGATGCTATTTTAGGAGCATTCCCCCAACTGTTAGGGGTGGACAGATCCAAACACAAGATTGACGAATCACACCGAAATAGTTTTATGCAATTAGAGGGTGTCCGGGACTTTGATGAATTGCCATTTTACTTGCTCCCAAGGTTCACATAGACTCTATTGTTGTTAATGTAATGTAATATTACTAATTTAAGGCCTTGCTATAATTGTATCCTGACAAACCCTATTTTTTTCTCGATGTTCTCCTTATGGATTACCGGTACCTACACACGCTCGCGGCGTTCTTAAAAAGCTTGCCGCTCTTTAGAGTTTCCATAAATTGTATTTTGAAAACACGACTTGTAAGCAATAAAAACCCGTTATGTTTACATAAAACAGTGCGTTTGCGCATCATGTAATGTAGAAAACGCAGATATTTGATATTGCTACCTTTACCATATTTTGTTTTACAATCTCAGATTGGTTTAACATCAAGACGAATTGTGCGTTATACTAATATTATACGTAAGCAAACGTCGTTTGATGAGCAACCGGAAGTTCTCAAAAACAATCCAACGCAGTTTAATTTTTAGCATACGACATTGTGTACATATATAGATTTATAGTACCAAAGAAGTATAATAATCAAGCACTTTTCCAATCTAGAATCAAACGTTGAGCAGTTTTATCCCAAGAGAAAATACCTTTAACATATCACACACCTTGACAAATACCAGGACAACTCAAAATAAGGCATCTAAATTGGAATACAACCTAAAGCATTCAATTACTATAATGAAATTCGACTGCGTGTAGCCAGAGGAAGAAAAAAGTACAAACCGAAGAGAAACAAGTTATTGTTTTATTTTTAAGCCTTAGGAAAACATCATTTACAGACAAATCAATGACTGAAAAGTCGCAAAACGAGTTTTAAGATAAACTGTTATTCACCTAATGGCTGTATCTTCTACACTGAATCAAATGAGTAAAAAGTCAGCATATCTTTATGACTGCAAATAATAGTACAATTTTCTTTTCTTTAGCTTAATTAGGTGATAGTTAGTAAAATTATACATTAGGGGTACCTGGGGCAAAAAATGTGTGCAAACACCTCGAATAATTGACCATTTAGAAATATTCATGTCGCTGGGCATTTGAGTAATAAAACTCTTATGTGATTTCGTTACGCATACGTACGGTAGTTTAAAAGAAACCCGTTCGCATTCAACATTAGCATTTCCAAATCGAAGTCGTTCAGATGGTTACGAACTAAATCAGCATTTACCGATCGGACGCCGAACCCAATTATACATTTTGAAAAACGTTTCATAATTATGCGTCTTGTTGTTCTATATAATCCTACATAAGTTTTGGTCGGCCGTATAATACATCAGTACTTTTACTATGAGTATATTAAGAAATGTTTGATAAATTTTCGATTCTATAGAAAACGATCCTGCGCATGAAAAAAAAAACTCATCACCTGAAATTGTCTTGAACACATATATGGCCTTGGGAGTTAGAAATACAAAGGATGAAATTGGTAAAATATCAACGAAGTTGTCTTTAACACATATATGATCTTGAATCAGATATAGACTACAATGGAATGAAATTGATAAAATATCATCTAGATTTGCGTGATGTTCAGCCTTGAGCAAGCAACATGAAATCGAAGGACGTGACGTAGAGTGATGTATTACCGCAGTTACCGTAATAGCGCCCGCATCACTTTGCTAATCGGTGCCAATTGCTATTGATTATTTTCGCGCACCAGTTGTAAACAACGGTGTAATAAGTTGATCAGAGTGTTTGAACGCTTTGTAAGCTATTTTGGAATAAATTACACATCTATAGATATTACCATTTCAATTAACCATTCACAAGTAGAATCTATTTGTCACCATTTGATATATCTGAAATTATCATATACACCAACTTAGCATATTGATTTCATTAATCCCGAAATATAGCAAAAATTTGGGAAAAAAATGTTTATTCTATATGATAATTTATTCATAATTTCACCCCAACTTGTTTAATAAGCTGCTGCCACAGGTTGCAAAATAACAAACATGTCCCAAAACTGTAATCGCAGGATATAATTACATTAACTTTAATATATGACATTTTCTGTCAAGACAACAAGTAAAAGGTCAATTATATGCATATTTGGTTCACAAAATAATTGTGCATAAGACACTAACCCCTTCAGCTAAAAAAAAATCGAGGAACTTCCCAATGTACAACTGAAAATAAAGATGTTGTATATTCTATTTCATACAACGAAAGAAAATAAATGCACTGAAAGCTAAATTACGGAGGCCGTGTCCTAATTTTATTTCGAATAAATGTTTAAATTTGAAGGTCTTTAAATTCATTCAAGAGTGTAAATTACTTCAATAGACGTTTGTCATTGAACATGATAATGTTAAGGTTTCGAGGTGCAAAAGGGTTTCTGTAAAATTAGATCGGTTGTTTGAATAATTCGATATGTTGACATATAGTATAGCTGTAATGGTTCCGATAAATGTTTGATTTGTTAAGCTGTAGCAGCTCTTCCATATTACTTGTCGTCAGTATCACTTCGATTTCGGATGGTCTCGCAAAGGACGCATATAATCGGGCTTATAGGAACGTTGTTCTAACGTACGTCTCAACGTCCAGAGAACGTCCAAATTCATTGCGACGATGCAACGTCGTTGTTTTTGCGTCCGCGACGAAATCTGACGTCTGACAAAACGTTTATAATATACCAAATATGAGGATGTCCCCTCAACGTTGATCGACGTCTTGCTGAGTTAGAAAAAAGTGTGAACTATTTCGAATCCTTGTTTTATTTTTTTCACACCTAAAAGGGTATTTCATACTTAGTTTTTTTCTTAAAATCAAAATATTCACACAAAGCTTTTAATGGTATGCCATCGAATAATTGAACAGTTGATGTTCTGTTCTACTTGCGGCGAAGGTCAATATCGCACCAAAACATGTCAGTCAAATCCAGCCAGCCCCTCCACTCTATCTATCTCCCAACCCCACCCCTATAGAACAAATACGTCTTTTTATATCGGGCAGATCCTTGTCATTGACCCTTTTGAAGTTGTTTTTTTCTAGAAAAGGCTTGATCAATGTTATATCGTAACTTTATTTATGACAATGTCTAGGTTGGAGCACATCGATAGACCTGGTTATACATTGCGCGAATTACGAGTAAAATGACCACTGCGACCGATCCACGGTTATTTGGTGATCCGAGTCTACATCCGTCCAGCCGCGCCGAAGACATAAATTATAATATAGTTCATACGTGTCCCATTATTTGAGGAGTGCTTCTTGTATATAAAATAACGAAAGGGTATACTTTTGATATTTTGATTGCCACATAAATAGAACTGGTACATAATTGCAAGCGACAATCGTGTGTTTTATAAGGAGCAAAGGTATAAAACAGACAGGCTAGTAAAGAATTTTGTAATAATATTTTGTAAATGCATTTCACGGCTTTAGGGGGTACGCACATGAATGCCAAACTTATATGCGTCATTTCAGATGAACTTCCAAACTTGGTTCGCATGGTACGTTTATATGCCGAAGCGCTAATATTTTTGAGTTGACTTCCGTAAGGTTAAGGCCGAAATTATATACGTTACCAGGCTGTAACACACCTGGCCAGTAACCAGCCGGAGTTGTCACTTTACGATGGTGTTACCTCTCCAAAAGTGTGAACAACTCCGAAAAAAGCGCAAAACACACATTTTGCGCTTTAAACTTGAAGCCCCTTCTGTTCACCCAGAATTATGCGCTTTTATTTCGCGCCTTAACGTCATCTTGATATTAATAATTAAATGTCAAGGAACTCATTAAAATATTTTTAAATACCAAGAAATATGTGAAACCAGGTGCCCGGTCATATCGCTAAGGATGAATTTATCAAGTCCTGCAGTTATCATCTTTCATTGCATGTGTAAAGCAAAGTGTCGGACAATATCACCCGGGCAATATCACTTATAATATTTCCATAGAGTGACAACCGTGTGCAATTCAAATTTTATTTTTCATTAAAAATGTAATTTTATAAAATGAATACAACCCTCAGGGGTCTCACCAAATTGGTTATTGACCCTCGGAATAGGGACAAAAATACTCGCGCCTTCAGGTTTTGGGCCTTTCTATCCCTATTCCTCGGTTCAATATCTAATTGTTGCGGACCCTTCTGGCATTACTCATATTTTATACGTGATCAGGTAATCGCTATGTTTTCTGCTGTAACTGCTAAATGGCCCAATAGCCATCTTTATTGAGTAAAAACACACATTTCAACATCTTTCTTCATAGAACCCGTCCGTCATTTGCAAAATAAAAACAGTACCAATCCCATATCGCTTCAAAATAACAGCATTGCCCTTACACCGTGATTGCAAAGCATTGAGTCTCTCGGGCAAAAGCCGAAAAAGGTCGCAGAAGCCCAATCTCAAGGACGATTAACCTTGCTCACCACTAATGAAGTCGTGACTGAAGGGTAACCCAACGAAAGTAACTACATGTACATTTGGAGTTAAGAGGAACGACAGCGATTGTTCGTTATTAAATGCTTCTATGGAACTTGATAGTGTTTGACTACGGCGTCAAAAGATCATAGACTTTAGGAATAGGGATACATGTTGCTCGTTGTCGCTATCGGTATGGCCAGGCCCCATAGCGTAGTTAAGGAAGGGTTGGGTTCAAAAACAACTTAGAATTATGATTTTTTTTCAAAACAAGGAAAACACAAGCTATAGTCAGAAAATAATTATGTCTTATTGTAATGAGCGTCGATATTAGATTATGAAATACTTATTGCAATATAAATGTTGAAACCAACGATTTATGCAATATGTATATAATATTAATACATATATGTAAAAAAAATTGTTTCCATTTTTATTATTTCCTATTCTGATTATACAACAGTAAAACAAATGCGAAAAGAGTACACTTAGAACAAAATCGCACATTTTCCACATCTCCAATTCAGATGAGATTTTTTCCAACACATTCTTAAGTGTTTTCGTACTCAGATCTAATACCTGATTCTCGTACCCTTATGCATACCAAAGTGTGTATAACATTGTTATTGCTGTAAAAAAATTTTATAGTGATGAACAGCATATAATTGAAAAATATATGATGTATGGGAAATTTCGACAGGGTAAAAAAATATTGAAAATCATAGCAGTTATATCGATATCATCCGATTAGAAAAGGTACGTTTTTACTACTTCACATACGGGCGTCATCACATCACATTTTAACTCAGTTTGAACGTCCAACGTTATCGAAACGTTTGTACAACGCCATCTCCCCAAAACGGGAAAAAACTACGACTTGAAACTTTAAGGATCCAATTGCGATGCCCTTTCAACGTTGGACAACGGCTTGCCAGGTGGGACATGAAAACGTTGAGTATTACATATAACGTTTTGTGGGTTCAAAATATTATAAACATAACATTTGTTAAACCGCACACTTGTCCGTGTTTATCAAAACACTGTTTTTGAAAAATACTCATCTCTAATGAATAGTTCAACATCGCACATCCTCTGGGCCTATTGAAAAGGTCACACCCGCTCTGTCGCATACTGAGCGACCTAGCTGAGTTAGTAGTTTTGAGTAGGGAATTAATGTGGGCTTATTGAGAAATAACAGTTTTATACAATGTATGTGACTTTAGGAACGTCCACGCAAAAAAGTAAGGCCGAAAATAAAAATTAGAAAATCGAAACCATAGCAATTAATCCTTTATATTCACGCAAAAGGCGTTTTTTTTTGCACGAGTCTGGAGCTTTTATTTTGTGTGAACGTGCCTTAAAAGAGAGCATTCGAAAAACAGGTCAGAATATTTTTTTATTGCAAATTGGTCAGAAACAGCGATTTGAAAACACTTTGGTATTCTAATACAAAAACGTATAACTCGGAGATATCAATTGAGTGATATAATATAGACTAGACCTTAAAAAACAGGTTTTTTATACAGCATATAAGAAACCATAATATCACCCTTCCCGTTTGGAAAATTTTGGTATTCCCTGAGACTGCCTTTTGTGTAATTAATACCTATCGATATATTTAAGATGTATTTTTCATTGTACTACAGAATGATAGATTACAAAGAAAGTAGTAGATCAACCCGTAAGTTATGGTGACAATTTAAAGTAACGACCCCAAACCTACGCCGTGACCGAGTTTAGCATTGCCATACTTTAGGGCCTGGCCACACCGAAATATTTTCGATATTTTTATACAATAACGAACGGTATTTTAGTGTATTCCTTATGAGAACACGAAGAAGCGTTTTTAAAGTTCCAACACGGAATGCTTTGAAAAACATGGTTTGTTGGAGAATGAAACGCTAACAAGCATCCCGTTATGACAGGTCCTTTTAAAATTTCAGCGTTAACTACAACACAGTAGATTCATTTATAGACATTGTCAAAGAATACGATTTTTACCATTTCAATGCACGGATTAATTTTAACATTCTGTAACATATAACACACATTCCGGTCACATACATGTACATTGTTTAAGGACCCAAGTATGATAAACGTTGGACCCGTTTGTTTTGTGTTAAACGTGTGCATATCATTTGGACGGCATTCGCAGCAAACGACTTTCGCATAGAGCACCCAATATACAATCTCTCTATTAGTATTTCAATAATTCAAGCAATATTTTTCTGAAAGAATAACTAACCTTTGCCTCCATGAGTATTGTTGAATTAGTTGGCCGCTGATTCGGAATTCGGGGAAGTTGATACGTGCTCTACTACTTGTTCTGCAAATTATAATAGTATACATTATTTCTATATGTTCTAATTTTAGTTTGATTCATATCATTTGACGACTATATCGGTCAAATTATTATGACTTGTTCTTATCGAAACAGTGTCCATAGTTATTTTTAGTAATGAGAAATGTATTATAGTGTATTGAATATTGTTCAGTTTCATCTAATAAATGTACATATCAAATTACAAATTTATTCAGAGTCATAATTATGAATAATCAGCTACGATGGAAGTTAAATCTAGTTGCAAACCCCCTATCCTTATAACTATTCTCGGCGATACTGTTAATTATTTAATATTTAAATCATTTTTGTGCAGGATCTCGCACAAATACACACATGGTTCGTGATGTGACCTACACACAGTATCACTACTTGTTTGAATATCACGTTATTCATTACAATTAATGCAAATACATGTTAGTTTGCCTTGGTTTTTTTTTTGCACCAGCAATACAAAGACATTTTGATTAAATCACGTTTTCATCGCATATTATTTTATAGTTTGAACTTGAATGTCAATTGTTATTTTACGAGTGCGTATAAAATACTTCTTTGCTGTTTAAGTATGTCGCAATGTTATTTTTTCAAACTTCAAAAATGTAACTGGTGATACAATAGAGACTTTATATTTTTTCATATGCGTGTACGCTGATATTGAATTTGATACTTTCTGCTATACGATGTGTTTTATTAAAAGCTCATTTTTCATTTTTAGAGGTTAAAAATTGTTGCTAAAACATAATGTATTATAATGATTTCGTGGAATTTCTAAATCCATTTTTTAATGATGTTAATGGGAATTTTTAAAGATCTGATTTGTCCAAATAACAAATCTTGTATCCAGTCTTTTAAGTATAACAATTTCAATGGGATATATAAAATTGATGAAGCATTTTACTGGGATTTTGCAACACGTTCTCACTCTTTCGTATACAATATAGGTATACAAACTTTTCAGTTCCGTATACCATATGTGTATACGAAAGCCCTTTTACGTATACCTTATATGTATACGAATATAAATCCATACAAACGGGTTTATATCCTTATTCTATTTTATAATCCTATAGATATTGCACTAATATAACTGATAAAACATGAATTCGCATTCAAATTTATGAGAATAAAATATCGTTAGATTATCAACGAAAAATCAGATTACCGGATGACCTCATTTCTCCTGACTTGTGCAATATTAAAATAACAAGTTCTAACGGTATAATGATATTTTTGTAAGGCGCATACTATCTTAACCAAACTAAATAACTCAAACTAATCAAACCTTGTTTCAAACCCTTTACTTGTGGATAAACAATATCTGTTTATTTTGTTTTAATTATGACGTAATTCAAAGTTCTTTCGATTATTATGTCAAGCGGGTTATTCACTGCCAGTTCATTGTTACGTAATAAACACGACGTGTACATCCTAAATAGCCGTCCAACTTCAAGTGGTTTGATGTTAGGTTTGGAGGTTGGTTTGATCAATTAGGACTCACCAAAATTAGGAATCTAAATATGACTTTTAGTATTCATACAAACCGAGATGTTTTGTAGAAATAATTAATCCGATAATTAATCCAATATATAGATAAATTCCCAATTCAAATATATCCCTAAAATAATTAATATCGGTTCGATTACGTTTTTAGGTATATAAATGTCTAGGATAACCTACTTAACTCGATGCAAAATAAATGCAACGAATATAATCGATTGTAAAAAAAAATATTTTGATTTTCCATGAAAATATGCGATGTGTTTTGTCGCCTAGACATGGTGGGAATGGATGAAATTTTGATTTTCGTTTAAGTTATTTATTACCTTTTTCTTATTTTTCTTGATAAAACTTAATGATTCCATTCTCAATATGTACTTACTTTTGTTGTATGACAATTAATTTCAAAGCCATTCCCAAATTATCGATAAAATAATAAATACTTGTTCGATTTCAACGTTTTTGGTATATCAATGTCTAGGATAATGTACTTGACTCGATGCAAAACGAATGCAATGAATATGATCGATTGAAAAAAAAATGTTTTGATTTCCCATGGAAATATGCGATGGGTTTTGTCGCCTAGAACTGGTGGCAATGGATGAAAATTTGATTTAAGTTTGAGTTATTTATTACATATTTCTGATATTTCTTGATAAAACTTAATGATTGGATTCTAAATATGTACTTACTTTTGTTCTACGACAATTATTAGCCAAATTATAAGCGATTTCTGAATAGCTAGAAAATGCAGATTCTAACCAATTTGAAAACCATTCCCAAATTGTCGATAAAATAATAAATACTTGTTCGATTTCAACATGTTTGGTATATAAATGTATAGGATAACCTACTTGACTCGATGCAAAACGAATGCAACGAATATAATCGATTGAAAAAAAAATATTTTGATTTCCCATGAAAATTTGCGATGTGTTTTGTCGCCTAGACATGGTGGGAATGGATGAAATTTTGATTTTCGTTTGAGTTATTTATTTCCGATTTCTTATTTTTCTTGATAAAACTTAATGATTCTATTCTAAATATATACTTACTTTTGTTGTATAACAATTATTAGCCAAATTATAAACGATTTCTGAATAGCAAGAAAATGCAGATTCTAACCAATTTGAAAGCCATTCCCAAATTATCGATAAAATAATAAATACTTGTTCGATTTAAACGTTCTTGGTATATGAATGTCTAGGATAACCTACTTGACTCGATGCAAAACGAATGCAATGAATTTAATCAATTGAAAAAAAATGTTTTGATTTCCCATGAAAATATGCGATGTGTTTTGTCGCCTAGACAGGGTGGGAATGGATGAAAATTTGATTTTCGTTTGAGTTATTTATTACCTCTTTCTTATTTTCTTGATAAAATTCAATGATTTGATTCTAAATATATACTTACTTTTGTTCTACGACAATTATTAGCCAAATTATAAGCGATTTCTGAATAGCTAGAAAATGCAGATTCTAACCAATTTCAAAGCCATTCCCAAATTGTCGATAAAATAATAAATACTTGTTTGGTTTAACGTTTTTGGCATACACATGGCCAAGATAACCTGCTTAATTTAAAACAAAAAGGAAATAACGAATGTGTTTAATGTTTTTTTAATTCTAATGATACTTGTGAGACATGGCTTTTAATCTAGACAGAGAAGGAATTAAATGAAATCGCAATTTTTGCCTTGAATTATTGGTTGATCAAATTTTATTCATAATTATTAATTAAACTCGACAAACTGATTCTTAATTGATAAATGATTTTGTTCTACGACAAATAAACGCCAAATTATAAATCATTTTTGAACACCTAGAAAACGCTTATTCTGATCCAGTTTAAACCATTCCCAATATATCGATATAATACATGTTCTATTTTCACGCTTTTGGTATTTGAATGGATTCGATAACCTTTATTTCTCTCCATAAAAATAAAATACAGCGAATATGCTCAATCGAAAAAAAAAATCTCGACGAAAATTATATACTTTACTTTGGTTACCAGTGAAGCAAAAATGATATTTTCCTTTGTGCGTCTTCCAAGCAATAACTAAATTTCCTTTTTTTCATGTATACAATATTTCTATAAAACATTTAGGGTTTTACTTAGCATATGCATAATATTCAGTTTCCTTATTGAGTGAGTTTAAATCGATCAAACTTAGCTTCAAACCCCTTAACGATATACTTTTTAGTTGCGTTTATTACGTAACGATAAACTAACAGTGATTCAATCCACTACTTGACGCAATAATCGAAAGAACTATTTATTACGTCACAATAATTACCAAAAATTAAATAGTAATAATTGTGCCTTAAAGTGGTTTGAAGCTAGGTTTGATCAGTTTGGGCTCTTTCGAGAGAGTATGTGTGTAATAGAAAGTTAAAATATCGCTAAATGTTTTTAAATTATTATTCAAATATTGCCTAGGAAGGAAATGCGAGGATGTCGGGTAAGCTGACTTTTCGTTAAAGATTCAAAAGTTATTAAATTTCCTTAGTTTGTATGCGACTTATCTATTTACATTCTTATATAAGTTATTTCAGTGCCAAACTGAGCATTTTACGAATCGATAAAAAGGGAAAAACAAGTATTTCAAAATAAGATAAAATATGATAAACAGTTTGCATAGCTATATTTTCGTATACATATATGGTATAGGAAAAGGGTCCTTCGTATACATATATGGTATACGAAACCCAAAAGCTTGTATACCTATATTGTATACGAATGAGTGATAACGTGTTGGATTTTGAGGGTAGAGTGGAACAAACTACTGCAACTGGTTTCACGACGTCAAATGATGTGGCGATGTTCATTTTCTCTGTAAGTGCAGTAACAATAATTTTACTTGTAGTCTACTTAAACTCAAAATATAAACAGCGATTTCCTGTGCGGTTTTTATGACACAACTGCACAATTAAAGTAGTGTTTCCTCTAACGTACGTCTGACGTACGTCAGACGTACGTCAGACAGATCGCTGTGTTTCCATTAATCCGTCTCGCATCCGTTTCGCATCCGTCAAATTGACGGAATTGTGTTATATATTTACGAAACGTAATAATCAATACAGTA
>LQRL01074967.1:0-13697 GCA_001703475.1 Hydroides elegans
CAACAAGGTTAACATACATATATAATAATAAAATACAAGCCACCTATCCTATTTGTCTTCATTCGTTTAAACATAAAATCGGTGACCGGCAAGCATAAATCACTATTTCGAGAGACAATTTTGCTTTTAATATTTCTACGATTCCAACCAAAAGCGTCAGATATAGATTTAAGTATATTAAGAAATAAACCTTGCCCCTATGAGTAACTTGAATATTTTTTAAACATAAATAAACTATCCACACTGTTTGGTTAATTATTTCTTGAGCTTTTTAAAATAACAATTACATTATGCAATAATTAAATGATTATGTAGCATTTTAGAATGTACATTTTTTATCATTAACAAAAAACGTTTTTACTCATAAATATGATTTTTTTAGTCGCAATGATTCTCTAAAGGTGATGAGAAAATAAAAGCTTGATAAAATGAATCATGAGTTATTCAATACTACCAGCGTGAAAGTTTTTTTCTTTAGAAATGAATGTGTTGCTTTATATATGTATACAATCTGACATGGGCACAATCGTGTTTTATCCCCCGTGAGCATTTTACACTTTAATGCTCATTGATAAAATGGAACGATATTTTCGAATGTAGACGGCTAGGGCTGATCAGAAACAACAGTTGCAGTAATGACCGGACCTTATAATAGTGTTTTGGTCATTTTTTGAAGCTTAGATCTATTGACATTTGTGAGATAGTTTCCGGATAAGATTCGGGTAAAAAATATGCCAGTTCAAATTAACCCCTACACTTGACCTTTTAATTATAAGGAATGTTCCAGAGGTTCCGCTAGACTTAGTAAATTCCAGTGGTGAAAGTAGGGTATATACCTACTTGCAAAGACAATACATAAATTTGTAAATGTTAAACGCGACTAAGCAGTCAACAGCATAAAATAGTGCGAATTCGGACGTTCTAGTATCGATATGTTAAAGGATATAATTGGTTTTCTGAAACCCCAATACATCAATACTCTTTTGACATTTTATTAACATGTAAATTTGTTTTTGATCATTATAACACTTTTTAGAACACATATGTAGCTATACAAACACACTTTGGCCTGATTGAAATTTACAATATCGGGATAGATAAATGTAGTTATAGCAAATAAGTCAGCTTGCAGTATGTTATACTTTCAAGACTGACCAGGACACCTCATCCATATACCAACTCACTCTAATAGAAATTACAACTCACCCAATTATTTTGAACGACTCACCCATTTTGTCACGAATCACCCTAATATGTTGCAATATTTATTAATATTTGAATATCCAAATATCGATACAAATACCGTTAAATCAGACATTTCGTCAAAAATAGAGTGTCTAAACCCTAGAGATGTAAGCATTAAGGCTTGGGACGCATATTTGCCAAATAAAACATCAAAATACATAATTTGATTCTCTATAACTTTTCAGTTTCAGTTTCTCAAACATAGGTTCGTCACAAAAATGATTCTAAAAAGTCATTTTGGCTTTGTTTAATTAAGTGAGTTGTAATATCTTGGTTGAGTTTTACCCCAACACCTGGGTTAGTTCGTTACAATCTAGGTGTGTTATTTTTTGGATGAGTTTATTTCGTTTAAACAAGCATATGTATGAGATTCACATAATACTTTAAACATATATATTAACATAAACTAAACTAAACTAAATTATTCTTGTTTTATAAATAGCTATAGAGTTAAAGTTATGATGTGATCAAGTATATACATATTTATATCACATTTTCCGTTTCCGATTTTATAGCAAGATAAAGCATCTATGTTGTTAAAAAAAGATACCTAGTTCATCATATTCCTTAATTATCCTCATTGTCAATTTGTTCCCTTAATTATAGCCATATAACATATTGGGATTCACAAAAAATAAATAAAAATAGAATCATATTACTAATTTTATCTTCAAAATAAATCAAGTAAATACGTTTATCATTCAAAAGTTAACAATATATGCATCAAGCATTAGAACTTTAAATCTGTTTTATTAAGTTTTAGGCAAATATTTTTTCATACAAAAACTGTCTTCTTATGAATTTCATATATACAAATTGCGACTTGCTTTTATGAAAAAGGAAACGAGCGTTTAGGGTCCTTTCGTAGTTCGTATAAGAAATACATTGGAGTCAAATTTTGTTAGAAGAAAAAAAAACCAAGTAACAGATTCCCTAAAGATAGCTCCAAGGGTATCGTTCACACTCAAAATTCACACTCTAAATTCTATCTTGGTGTGCTATATAAGTTACAGGCGATATTTGCTACAAGGCATCATAAGTAAAGTTCATTGCAGGACATTTTCCCTGTTGCATAGAAATGTTAATTATGATGAGACAACACGTTTTAAAAAGGTTTATTCTTTATACACGCAATTTTGATAACTGAGTTTTCTAAGGCTAGGTGGAGCGGGGAATATGAGTCATGAGACATTCGTAATAATAAATAAATAAATTCGTAATGTTTAAATGTCTGCCAGAAGTCGTTTTATATTTCGTTTATGCTGGCATTGATAACCATTAAATCTCTGTAAATCGAAAAGTGTCCTGAACACGGTATCGGGTGAAGTGAAATAGTCCGAATAGTCTTTAATCAGATATTTATTCGAGAAATTGTCATGATAATATTTGTTAACATTGTCAAACCTGATACCGGATGCTTCTAGTCGCTCTAGTGTGCACTCGTATTGAGTAGCATCGGTACTATTTGATTTGCAATCGCACTGAGGGCCATTGTGTAGGGTCTTTATGTTGTTCCTCAACCATTTCCGAATCTGTTCAACAATGACCTTTTGAATTTTCATTTTCTGACAACATGCTCTTTCATTATCACATGCACGACAGTCAAACAGATCGGCTTTTGATGGCTTAAACCATACAGAGAGGCGTTTCTTTGTGATTGAACATTGAAGAATGTAAAGTATTCGATCTGACCAGACGTAGACACAGTTCGGATACGATTGGTCCATGGTGTATGGATGGCAATCGACATTGTGCATAAAAGCTAATAAAAAGAGTAATAATAGCAAGCAATTTTTTAGCGTATGCGATGTAACATAGTCTTCAATGCTGAAATCCTCAACGATTCCCATTTCCTCTAGATAGATTCCGTCGGAACACACTGAAGCAATCCGTAGCGATTTTGCTACGGTCAGGCCATTACGAATAGGTTCAGGTAAACGCGCAATGATTTGATTTTCATGAATATTGTGACTTGCTAGAAAAGTAACAAATTCATCATCATAGTCATGTCTCGATGTTTTTGCAATGTATGTCATATCTGGGCGGTTAGCTAACATGGTGTAAAATGGGAAAATTTGTTGATAACTCGGATTTTGAAAAGCTGGCACAAGATCCACGTCTATGTTAAGACCATCAAAGAAACCGCCTTTCCATGTTAATCGAAGCCTCGAAATTTTATCCATGTATTGAAATAACACTTTAGGGATGCTCTGAATGCTCGGTCGTTTGTTGTATCCATGGCAAAAACTCGCAACTAATCCATAGAAAGTGCTTGCAACTTTGCCCACAACCAGAATTGTATTGTCTTTGCAGCATGAATACCACATATTTTTGTCAGTGCAATCTCTTATTAAATTGGCTTCATGACCGAAAAATCCTAATTCATCCGTGCTAAACACACATGTATAGTCAAATTCTGACGGTAAGTAGCAGCGTGTTCCATCACTCATGCTATCCGTCAAAACACCTTTGAATTTCCAATGATGCGGCATGTCTTCGCAAATCATGTTTAGCAAATCATCGATTGATGTTTCAATCTTGTTAATTTCATTAGCTTGTGTACTGAACAGTAATCGACTAATTCTTACGACATCACCAGTCATTTTCCTATATTCTACTTCCGGTCTATTTTGTCTTATCTTTGTTGCAGTCAACCTTTTCAAGATCCTCCAATTAGAATAAATAAAATGACTTTCTCCATGCAAACGCATACGATGTTCTTTAACCTTTCGAATTTTATAAGTGATTTTTCGTTTGATCAAACATTCAATCAATTGCGATTTACATCCGTACTCACGTGCCATGGCAACAGGACAGAGACCATTCCATAACAGTGTAAGCTCGGGAGCTTTAGACATACACATTTCCAGCTTAAGCAGCGAATTCCTCTGTACCACGGCATGAAGTGTAGTTTCATTGTCACTTTGCGTATCATTAACGTCACCTCCTGCATCAAAAAGCAGTTTGAATACTGAAGGTGAGGCAAAAGTAGCTGCAAGTACCATTGTTCTCCCGGATGCTCGCAGTATTCCAGGGGCTGTCAAAAGTATTTCGATCACATTCCGACAGAATACTGTAGGTTTTAAATCGTATGAGTGATATCGTTTATTAAGAAGGAATGTATCCAATACTGTTTCGTTTTTACGGTTGAGTTTCATTACGGCATGTTCAACAGAATGGTGATAGAAAAATTGTCTTAGAATAGCACTAAATATGCTATGATGTCGATTACTCAATTCATTTATCAATGTGTGAAGAATAGTCTTTGAATATTGCTCATCCTGAACGGAAAGATCACAATTCTTACATGATAAAAGTAATTGAACTACATTCATGGAGTGATCGCTTAGTTCCTGAAAGAATACATCACGGAAACAAACATCAATATTATCTTTGGTAAGGTTGCTATGAATATCCGGTATATTGATAAGAGAATAAAACAAGTGACATTCCTCCGCTATACCAAGGTTCCATGTTGATTCCTTTGATATCTTGTAACTATCAATGTGATCTTTTCTTAATAAATGTCTTGTCACATTATGACATATATTACACGTTTTCAACATTTTGTTGTTATTTTGTTGTTCAAACCAAATTATGTATTCTTTTGACAACTCAGTAAAATAAGTAGCAAGTTCTTTTTACTAATTGCATTTTGATTATGGATCACCAACTCAACTTAAATTCGCTAATTTATAAAGCTATATAAGCAAATATTTTCGCGGATCGCATTCACAATTAAGTTACAAATAGCCCATGTCTCTAGCAGATGAAATATTTTTCAAAATACTGTTGTCAGACAGGACAATACTACAATAATTAATTGCACGTATTTAATATAATATATCTCTAGAAATATCTAGAGACATATTATATTAAATATGCGCAATTAATCATTTGAAAATACAGTCAACTCTAACATTAGTTATTGGTTTAGTTGATTACCATTTCATTGAATAGTGTTTGAAAAGGTACATTACTACATTTACAATCAAATTGTAAATTTCAACATGAATGATCTAGTTTAATTGGAATGTATTTATAAAGTAACTATCTAGAAAAATCTATTTCAAAATGACAATGATAAATTTGCCAAATCTGTGGTCAGCAAATAATATCATATGTTTTTCTCGTCAATTTGAGTAATATTAATTAGAATTAGGTACAATTGCAATAACAAACACGAGCATGTTATATGTTTGGTCAGATTATGTTCTAGACATTTGCTGTCTCAGAAGATATAAATAAGCAACAAAATTAAGTCAAAATGCAACATATCCGATATTTATTGGTTCCTATGCATTGCTTTAGATGTCTTTAATTGGCAACACAAAAACAACAGTGATCTTATATATAAGTAAACGCGTATCAATCAAACAGCAATAACTGGGTTCGGAGCTTCGATAAGGTTAAACTTTGCTAAATGCTTTCTTATGTTTCGTTGAATAGAATAACCGAAGCATGAAGTAACAATAAAGATTCAAATTTATTTCACATTGTGTAAAGATAGCAGATTCATATTCTACATAAGCGTTATATGCACCTTCTGCTTCATATAACCAGTCATGATACCAGTCTTTTAGAATGGTATTAAATAATGTGATTAGTGTGCTTATATATGATAATAAATTTGTGTGAATGCACGAAATGATGCAGCTGAAGAGCTCTTATGTCAAGTAGTGACACAATATCTTTATCTGTCACCATTTATGCCTCTTGTTTAATAAACATGACATGAATTTTCTTCAACCTAAATGTTAGTTATTTTTGACTACTGCTATGTAGAATAATAAATAGTATTAAAGATTTTAACGTTAAATTAATATAGTACGCAGTCGGCACTATAAAGTACGCAGTCGGCACACCAGTCGGCCTACTCGAATAAAAGAGGAAAAAGTATGACGCTTGTTGAATCATGTAACGCCTTTTTCTCATGAAAGTTAATGAAAATAAGTGTTTGTAAATTAATAAATATCTGTAGCAACTATTTAATAAATCAGTATATATTTTAACTGAATCTGAACTGTATATGTGCTTTTAAAATATTCAACATTTGCATCTTTGCGAAAGTTTTGTCTTTTTTGTTCGAAGCTGGATGAAAAAAGGAAAGCTAAACTGACTGGAAAAACAATTAGTTTCATATTCATAAAGATTAACTGCACAGTTTAAGCTGTGTTTTAAAAAGTTATCCCTAGCTTAGAGTGATATCAGGGTTTACATAGTGTTTTAACGTCCGTTTCCCAGGCTCTTTTGGTGTTGATCATAAGCAATTTTCCTTCCGTATTTTTAATATGCTTCAACAATAACATAACTCAAACCATCAAGTTATATCCGTCGATAGTCTTTATTAAGTATATATGTCTTCGAAAACAAAAGCATAACAGCTTCATTTCTTATTTCTTATGAACCTAATACATCTTGATCACTATGGAACAATTTTTCAAACACATTTACTATAACGTGTTTTTTTTTAAGTTCTATTGTTCTTTTGCATTTGTGTGCTTTAGTCATAGTATGTCTACGCAAAACCCTGTGTCAAAATCGGTCTCGAATTTGTGACGCTTACGTTTCAATCAATAGATTGTTTTGATGCGCGACAATTGTGTTTTATATGATTTTTGAAATGTTAAAAGGTTGTTTCCTAACGTGTTGATGAATAATTTATTTTCTTAACGTATATAATTTAATTTCAAATACAAAAATGAACATGGTTCAGAGATAAATATTTGATTATTATTTTTTTATTATTAATCGTTTTATTAATATTAACGGGTCTAAACCAAATTATTGAAACAAATTGTTCGGGGATTTAATTTTTAAGGAATTCGAATTCAGATGCAGAAATCTAGAAATAAAAACAATTTTATAATTCGTGACGAGTGAAATCTGTAAATTCTCCTCGAAAAAGCAAGAACAGTAGTTTCATTCGAGCCTTGCTCTCGAGAATCTATTTTTTTGCTCCAAACCGGAGAACTGACAGATTTCAATCGCCAATCATAAGATATTGTCATTATATTTTACACTTTACAGATACATTATATTGGGGCTCTTCACCTAGATTTATAGAGAACGTGACATGAAGCCATAATACCAATGTCAACTTGAAAGGTGATATTTTATTCACGAAAGAAAGAGACAATTAAATCAAGTAACAAGGACCGAGATGATAAAGATCATAGTCTCCTTAGTTATATTAATTTGCAACGAATATATGCGCTTGAACCTATAGTGTCCTCAAATCCTCAAGTATCACAGCAATGATAACACAAGTGGTTTGGCTTTGGGCTTACGTGTAATATATATTTTGAACCAAAGCATAATCAAACTTTGAATTGTGCTACCCTTGAGTGTTACAGATCTAGCTAATTTTTTTTCAATTATTGCGTGTTTTATATAATGTGAATTGGTAAACGGCCATAAGTCCCTCTGATAAAACTAACTTCCCCTCCCTCATGTGTAAAATCCTCTCTTTTTGCAACCTGTGTAAACATCCCTCGATAAAAAAAATATGCTGTCCTAGTGATGACGTCAAAAGGTCCAATAATTTAACACTGTAAACTGACCTTACATCGCAACGTTAATGCTATGTGAAACTATTATGTTGCTTTAAAAATAAAGCAGGACGTATAGATATGACCTCGTAGTCACGTCCTATTTGCAAAAAAATAGATGTCGGGACGTAAACCTATGAGATCGAGACGTTTGCAGAAAACTATTTGCCATCATTTGCCATATTCGCCCCAGATTGTCATTAATATAGAAAGAAACAAATGAAACAACATATTTATCTTTCTGAACTTAGATCATAGATCCTTAACATCTTCAACGCAGCTTTTCAGGCTATCATATGTGCGACTTAAGCTTTTCATATCGATTGAACAAATGTTTCGCTATGGTAGCCTTCGCTAATTTCGCTAACTTGGTCATCTATATAGTAAGTCCTCTTTTCTAAAACCTCCTGGTTTGGTAATCAAGCTTTCAAATATTCGCTAAAGTCTCTCTGTGGCATCCTTATTACGATCAGTGCTTTTTAATGACTATAGAATAATTTTATCGCCTGGGTGGACGGGGATCTTTATAGGGACAATAACATCTTATTTTAAAACTTATGTTCTTCGACATAGGTCTAACATTCTTTAACTTATACCATATCTTTTATTTAACCTTATACATATCCTTACATTGCCATATGCTTCTCATCCACATAAATTTGACTTTACTTTGAATTAAATACCTATCCTTCTTCTTATTCTTATCCTATTGACGTTAGTCTTTCAACTAATACTTACCCTTTCACGTATCTTTAAACCGAGCGTCACTAAAACGCAATGCATGGTTTAAGTTCGATAAAGCTGTTATAAATGAATATTTTAATTTAAACTGTTACCGACTATATATCTGTGTAGCATGCTTAGGAAACAGCCAATCCATGATTTGGATTCGATGCCAGTTACTGTCACATTTATGATGACCAGCCAGATGTTAAATCTTTAGGAATATCAATTGTTGAATATATTGATATGTGTACTTTTAAAAAAGAGTTTTTTTTTCAAATTTGGTAGTGAAATTGATACATTGACGACGAAAATTAATCGAAATGTTGCAACAACTGCTGAATCAATACCTGAGGAATTGGATCATATTTCTCAAGCAGGCTAAAACAGACTGTGGACCGGTCTAGTCAGTAGGAATCACGATGCCGGTCATGCATTGTTGTCTATACATCCCAATATATATCAACTGATTCCTCATCCTCAAACTAGAATGTTGAAATGATATCTGAATATTACTTCTTATTACTTCTGAGGCGTAATCAGCAAATAAAGCAAAAAGGAACTCGACACGACGAATTCGTAAAATAAAGTAAGACTTTTGAAATCGAGGGTAGTTTTGTTTCAGCCAGAATTATGGAAATGAACAACACTTAAAACAACACAATTTCATGAACATGCAAATAGATAGACGAATATAGTTTCGTGAAAATGTGTTATTCTAGCATTTATAGATTCATTTTGATTACATATCAAACACACTTTGCGCTTAGTGACGTTAAGCATATCTTTATTCTTCTTATGATTTTATAATCCCGTTAATTATTGTTGAAATATGTGCGTCACGTTAAGAATCACATCACGTTATACATTAATAAAGTTATTGATTTTGCATTATACCCATGGCATTTACTAATGAATTCACTAAAAGCTAGGATATTTGGTGTCACACATCAAATAGCTCTTTTGGTGTCTATACCTCATTGGATTATACAAGTATGCCTCATAATCACAGATTTTTTTAACCTTGATTTGACCCTAACAGACTAGTATAGGTTATCCGATTTTGTGAGGGCGATAAGAGAATTACTAACCTCGAGACGCAGTCGAGAGGTGTAATTCGAAGATAGCCCGAGTCAAAATCGGATAACCGGCTTATTTCCAGGTTTCTTAAGAAATTGAAAGGTGCTAATTAGCGACGGTCCGTAATTACAATTCATAAGTCGAGCCTTTCGCTATTACATGAACAGCTGTTTGATTAAAGATCACGGTGTTTAAATAGATCAGCAGAAAGGATTTCTGTCATTTTACAATTCGTGTTAGGGTGATCACATCAATAAATGATAATCATGGGTATCTAAAGCGTCTTCGTTTTGAAGTGCTGATAAATATGCTTGGAAAAATATATAGAGTATATTATAAAGAAATAGAGGATAGAACAATTTATAGACAATAAAAAAAATAAGATTTGAAAAAATAATCGTCGCTGTACACATATCATTTAAGGGTCTGGCCGCATTAATTGTTTTTTTTTCATTAGAAACTGTTCCTTTTAAAAGATTTATTTTAGGAAACTTTAAGCCGCATTTCTCTTGAATAAATAAGCGAGAAACGCTTTTGGTTTCAATTGCTTAAATGGCCTGGCCACATTGGTAGAGTTTCGGGATTTTTTTTTCTAAAAATAAAACACCGTCTTCAAATGTATTTCTTTTTGGCCAATCTAAACTCGACTAGCTTCTTAAAAAGAAGCCCTTGGTTATGTTCTGATTAAACTTACTCATAAGGAATACATTAGACATGATTTGTGGGATAAAACTCGAAAAAGCTTCCAATGTGACTGTATACTAAGGAGGCCTTTGAAAATATGAGAAACTCAGAAACGCTTTAAATGTGCCCAGGCCCTTAGCACTTTAATCCATGTCACCGATAGTGACATACGTGTCACAAAGTACTCAATTAGTCATCCATTGTTTATCGGGAGACAACCCTGCTTTAGTTATTTGCCTGCTGAAGCGGAGTAATTAGTAATTTATTGGCACTGAAAGAACAAAAGAAAAAAGGCTTACCGGGAAATAATTATAGGTTATTGAATAGGCAGAGTATGGTCATGGAAATACAAGAGCGTCGAGACGTAGTCTTGATGCTCTTGTATTTCCAGACCACACGAGGGCCTATTTGATAACAGGCTTTTTTTTATTAATAATTAGAAATTGAATGTTCTTCCCCTTTAATCCTTTTACCTGGATTGACAATAAATAGCAACCTCCAATCACTCTATTGTGTCACGAATCACAAGTTAATTAAGTTGACAAGGTGGGGTTGAATATCAACTCATTTACTATGGATAAAACATAACACTTTAATTTCTCAATATTGTTCTCAAATTGTATTTTACTCTGCCCTTTATATTGGCCACTAGTTGCAAATATATAAATCAGGCGTCTAGACCTCTCTGTATGATATATATTTCATTGAATTTTTTAAAGAATCATGAAATAACTATATACACAAATCAGATCAATCCAGTTTCTGTCAGTGTTGTCATTAAGTCTAGAATGACCTCATGCAGTGATATATGTGTCGGACTGACAGAAAAACTGCAAAACATCTCTGCAAATATAATTCACTAGTAAGCTAACATCCTGAATACACGAGTTGCTAAACACAAATAAGTAGCTTGAGCTCACAAAATCAAAAATGATGCTAGGTATGCAAATGAAGCTCATTGTAATCTCATACGGTCAAACTTACATGTTTATATAATGTTTGTTAACATGGCACATCGCATGCGGTTATATCTAATTTATTCATGTTAACCTTATTTTGTGTACATTTTCTGAATAAAGAACGATTGAAGTTGATTGTGTGAAAGATTCATTTAAAAAAGTGATATAATGATTAAAAACAAATTAACATGTTAATAAAATGACCGCATTTGCACTATTTTATGCTGTTGACTGCTTAGGGGAAAACAATCATTAATCGGATCCCTCTATAGATTTTCAATCTTAATAAAGAAGAAATAGAAATTCTACGTTTTCTCTTAACTCATATTTTCATGTAACATGAAATATGTATGCGTAAATAAGCTAATTTGTTATATCGTTTACTAAAAAAAAGTCATCGACTAATTGTTGTGTATTTAGACATCGTGCTATTGTTGCGTGCCCTCTAATATTTTTCGAACACTACAGTATACGGTAGCAACGCTTTTGCTCCTATTACATTATAGTATATACGTAACAAGCATGCTGGGTCTTGTTTATTATCCACCGACTATTTTCTAAATGTTTGTCGATAGAAATTTCTATGAGTTTAGAAAATGTATTTTATTCCGTTTCTTCCAATAACTTTCGGACACTAAACGGTAGCATCGTTTTTGCTCCTGGTTTACACTTCTCAGTTATTCGGAATACACATTTGTCATTTTGCGTATTTTCCAAAAGATGGCGTTCGTGTTGCCAACTAAATAGAGCGCCGTCCGTCGTTTCTAGAAACGGGTTGATTTCTATGACCCATACCTTTTCACCTGAAATATTTTGCAGAAAACGAAATTAGTCATTCAGCCAATGTATGATAATAATTTAACTATTAATATGTAATTGTAACGGTTGTGTGTTCCCCCATACAGTCGCATCAAAGGACAAACAACGGTGGGAATTGTAATAACTTTTCACAGGAGAGCCTCGTTAAACCGTTTTAGGAAACGTTTTTACATTAAGATAAATAGCCAAAAGGCAAACAAGCGACCAGTTTTATATGTATATATATATTTATAATGAAGGTACCCACTCGGCAAGGGTCGTCCATAGTACGTCGCATTCGGACGCGACGTTGAGAGGACGACCTACTTTGGGCCTGTATGAAAGTTTTCCGGACGTCCTTTTACGTCCCGGCGTCCGTAGAACGTAATACTTACGTCAGATTCGGGCGCGACGTCCGCGCGACGTCTTTTCTACGTCCGCGATGAATAAGGACGTCCGGAAAACTTTCATACGGGTCCAAAGTAGGGCGTCCGCTCAACGTCCGTGGACGCTTGCCGAGTGGGTAACATCATTTATTGTGAAAGGCGTCATGAAATTATACATCAGCAAAAAATAATTTAATGCAAAATAGATTACCTTCACTACTGCTACAAACAGCAAAATCGATTATGAAATTTGCAACAAAGTCGTCCCTCTGTAACCTTGGCTTGACTTCCAAAGAATAAAATGTCCGCAACAAATCCAATATTTCCAGTTTCCTCTCGTTTAGTCTTTTGGAATAAATAAGGTAATTGTATTGACTTAATGCGGTTAGTTCATATCTATAGACGAATCCTCTGAATTCCATATCGACGTCAATGTATATAAATTGGCGAACAACTAGATTCTCGTGGAATCTATGTTTCTGCTCAATGGCCAGTAACATGTCTTGGTAGATTCTCTCGCTGGTCATGAACATATTGATCACCTAATATTGAAATAAGATAGTACAATTATTAATCATCTGAATAGGAATGCGAATTGTTTGTATCATGTTTTGCTATAATTAATCGAAAATTGAAATCGTGTGATATGACATACAAGTAGCACGCTTTAGTTTTTAACTGCATAATCAGAAGAAAAATCCCATTTTATAAATTTATATGTTTTTCTTTTTTTTGAAATTCCCAGCCAACAATCCCCCTTTTCGCGTTCATTCTCCTTTATTTTTACTACAATCTTTTTTTATCAGGATATGGAACAGTTTACAGAACACTCATAAGCTATTATTATTATAATACAACCTCATTTGCCGATGTCATCCGATTCGCCTTAAAAGCAGCCGTCAATAAACATGTGATCTGCGTATTTTCCTGTTTCCGTTCCTCTATTTCCGGTATCGATTCCATTTCCGCTTTGTATAAATCGCGAAATGCGTCGCCATACATGGGCGCATCTTTTGCGCTGCGACTGGAGGTCTTCACGAAGACATAATGGTTGTCTTCTTTGAGATATATACTCATGCATGTTTGAAGTGCTGTTTCCAGCTCAGACAGTGTATGAGTGTCTTCGGAAGAGAGGTCGCGCCGCCAGTTGATATCTTTAAAAGTGCCGACGTCTTTATCTTTGAAGTGTGTTTCATAGACCTGAGAAAAAAATGAAAGACTACTACTTAAACAATTTATAGTCAGGACACCTTTGCTTTTTTTTTTTTTTG
>LQRL01074970.1:0-17710 GCA_001703475.1 Hydroides elegans
TAATAAAATTATCTTTTTGCTTCACTGGCCGTGTCAGTTGTCTCTCAAAAGCATTTTGGATGTGCTATATGAGCTCGTGCTTATAAAAGCATATTTTCTTAAATTTATAAATTGAGGATACTTTTGCCAACTGGTCTCGTCAGTTCAAAAGATGTCTTAGAAAGAAGTGAGTGATGATGCAAGATGTTACTCTGTTTTTCTTTCATCACATGATCTTGTTTATTCGCAAGTTAGTTCGTTATTTCCAAGGTTAATTTTAGATAAAACTGACCATCCTGCATATACGAATTGTTGAAGTTCACGGGGGATCCAAGGTCACTGACCTTCTAGTTTGATTTTCTTTGGTTAACCACTTATTAAATTGACCTGTTTGAATAAGTTATTTTAGCAAACCTCAATTGACACGCGCTTGATTTGACATTCATATAAAACAGGAAAGTTCATGTTACTTTGAGTTCTTTTAAGAGCCTTTTTGATCTTTAACTGTCATAATTTTTAAGGTTGTATATTATTTTTCAGGACAAATTGATAGAATTTTTCCAGCTGCAAATGAGCGCACATCATCCTCGTGGATCTAAAGTGGAGGAAGATGGTGCATTTGCTGTAGATTGGGAGCTTTGGAAGGTATGCGCGGATTGCATACTGAATAAGTATTTGTTTATATATAACATCTTATATCAAAGACCATTTGATGCCATCATCATTGCACAAAGTTACTCATAATGTGAATACGTCATGATTTTTAAAGAAGTGGAAACCTTTTGTAATGTTTGTAGGGTCACATGCGGAAGATATATGAAGCTATGTACAATGATTTAGAGGAGTTTGGAGGCAGGCATAAGTTTACCACAGGGTAAGTTCATTTTTTATTTCAATGATGAACCTTTTTTTAAATGATACAAATATTGACTCAGAATAATTAAGGTGTTTGAGAATATTCTTCTTTATTTGGCGCTTATTTTGTTGTCTGCCTTGCAGTCTCCGACAATTGATCTTTTGATGACAATTTGGCATTATTATCAATAGCAATTTATATATGAAAAAAGATTTTATGTCTAATACATTTTCTAAGTTATTATATTTTAGAATTCGTGAAACTATCAAGGCTCAGCTTCAGGAAAACTTCGTCGATTTGTTCGCTGATGTTTGTCATCAGGTAAGGGTCCAGCCCACGTGATGACCTAGAGACGTTTAAATGATTCCGATTTAAGACTGCATATTTTGGTTAAAGCATCCTTGATTTATTGTTATAAATTACTACTAAAAATCAATTGATACCGGTATCCTTCGTTGCAATTGAAGAACCAGATTCATAGATATTTATTAGGGAAATAGTTTGCATAGAAGATCACGAACTAAGTATAAGTTTGGCCTTTCAATAAAGAAATATAAGAAACAATAATTCACCACACAAATATTAAAAATCTATCTTCATATAAATTCAATCTTAGTTATACCGTGATTGTGGCGCGGGTGTGGACGTCACCCAAGTGTTCGGTGCCACGCAAGCCGGTGGCGCGGTCAAGAAACGACGCGTGGAGTCTGGGTGGCAAGCACTTAGACATGCGCTTATGACGCACCAACACTCGCACCTCGCCACACCATGGTGAGTGGTTTAGTTTTAACGTGGAAGTCACGAGGATAAATGTTGGTAGCCATGTGTGGATATGTTTGTTTAGCACTTAAATAAAAACGTTTAAACGCTGAAAAACGTAGTGTATATGATAAAAAAATGCGATTATCTACTTTAAAGTGCAATCATGTTGAGAACGAGTAATATTTCATGGACCTATTTGTGGGAGTCATGGAAGGCCGTGATGCTTTACACAACGATTAAACTCTTAGAGATTGTTCATAACTCATTTATTAATCCATAAATTAATTCTTTATCTTATGGACACTTTCTTCAAAACGTTTAAATTCCTTATGAATTTATGTCTTCACTTTTGTTGTTTATGCTCCAGGTTACAGTTGCTTGGTCGCCTGCTTGATAAATACCCATGCAGTCTGCCTGAAGAAGAATACAGTGCTTTGCTAGCTGACCTCACTTCACTTCTTCAGCAGTCTAAAAAGGTTGGACTTATTTGGTTCTAGAATGTATTTAGGTAAAAGCTAATTTAGCGCCGTATGATAGTAGGATTAACATAATAGTTTTCAACGGTAAAACCCATTTAATCAAAATTTATAAATAAATATATTAAGCATGGATAATGGGTGAATTATGGATTATTGGTTAATACAATTGAGAAGGTTAACTCGAAATGTGCGCAAGTAACTACAACTGTAATTGTTAAAATACATTTATGAAATACATGTACATCAATGTTTTACAGGTTGAAGTGACTGTGTGGTGCTTGCGCTGCATGGTAACCGTGGCGAACAGTCAGATTAGGAACAAAGACAACATCACTGATTTTACTTTGGAATCCTGTCAAGCGCTATGGAAGAAGGCATGGGCTTCAGCTTTAAGGTTGGTTGTAACTCTCCAGCCAAGCAAATTAAGAAATATATAACATTTTTATATATTTCTTAATTTGCTTGGCTGGAGAGTTATAGACCCGGAAGATTTATCAGAGTTTTAGCGCAAGTTCGTAAGACTTTTTCACATATCATGATTTAATTCATATGAGTGGTATTATGACTGCTTCATGCATTTTGTAGAGTATTGATATGTATCCTTGTTATATGGTTTGTTTGCGAATCAGATAATGAAAATGTCGTAAACATGCATATACATGTATGTGAAAGCAACATTTTAACTGTATAATGTTATAGGTGTGTGAGCCTCCAGCATGCAGCCGCTGCCGCATTTGGCCTACTCGAAACTTTACTCCAACTCTCCTTGGTAGAACCAGATCGCGACATTTGGAGTCTGTTCATGCCAACCCTGAGTTCTCCCACGTATGCTAGTCTCCGGTTTCTACGGACTTACCTAGAGCATCATGACTTACCCGATAACTACCGACCACAGTATTTGTCCCATGTGATACAAAATGAAGGATATAACACATCGAAGTGGCCTTTGAGAGAGCAGTTGTTTGATTGGATATTGCCTGGATATGATCATATGGGTGATATGAACCCCATGACGTCGGCTAAAGCTATACCTTCACTTGATTCAGAACAAAATACGTCTACCCTCATGGCGCAAATTCTAGTCACTCTTATTCAGCGCGATGGACGAATCAAGGCAAACTCACAAAGTGACACTAGTCAAAACATGACTTCGAATCCCTTTCAAACTATTGAGGATACATACGTGAAGACAAGTTTCCTTGATCGACAAGACAATAAGGAAACGTGTGTAGCCTCCTTGAAAAAGACAGATAAAAAGATGATTGTGATCCAGAGTCTAGAATCAAAGCTGGTGGAGTTGCTACTTCGTGATTCCAACCATTTACTGGATTCAACTGAACCACAAGTTAGTTTCTCTCATTATAAACCTAATATTTCCTATTTCTATTTATGTGTTAAGTAATCGATAAGTACATAGATAAAATTAATGACATATATTTAGTTTATAACTTTCTTTATGAGTGAATATAGCTTTAATTTACAGAAAACTAATCCATTCTCATTAACATTTACTTGTTGATCTGAATTATGTATGTAAATTGTATTATTTGTACGACTCAAATAAAATGGTTACTTAAAGGAACCCTGGGGTTTGTTTACTTATCGATTTTTAGGGGGAGCAGATTGAGGAGGTATGCGCATGCGTATGTAAGTGTATCGAGGTATTTTGTGAACTTCTTCACCAAGGCTGCTTCACATCGCAACAGCTTTCACAGAGACCTTTTTTGCCAGTCCTTAAGGTAACCATATTCTTAGCTTGTTCTAAAATGCATAGGCTACATGTAGGCCTACTTACGAAAGTGGTTGATGCCTTATAATGTTTGGCTTCTTCGGCAATGATTTTATTTGAGGCTTATCTAAAGAAATGTCAATTGCATATACAACAAAGCCTCGTTTACTCGAAAGTGTTCGGGACTTGAGATATACTTTTCGATTTAACTATCGTTTAATAAGACTATTAAAAAAGGAAATCATCGCGGATTAATTGTTGATTCAAGTTTATCGTTTTTCAAATTAACACGTTTCTACTGTGCAGTTGACATGGCAAAATAGCACATATATTTGTATATCTGTTGCAGGAGATCATAGAAAAGTTTAACAAACATTTTAGCGAAGCACTCAGAAAGGACAGTGGAACAGGACTTGGCAATGTATTCACAAACTTGCGGCACATATTCAGCCATATCCAAACAGGCGACCAAAGTAGTCTTCATTGTGCTGAAATGCAAGCTCTGCGCAGAGCCTTGCTACAGCATAGTGTTTTTCAACAGTGTACTAATCTGCTGAAAGAAAAGGTAAAATAGTAATCATTTTATGTTAGATAAGCGCATTCAAACCTTCCCGAGAGCACGATCTAAATTATATTTTTCTGATAATTTCAAAAGCATACGTATAAATCTTACTCCATGCCCTAATAAGACTCATGCTAAACAATTTATAAAAACTTGTTATAATGTAATCAAATGTATCGAATACTATACAGGTAAACTTGAATACTCCGGACAACATTGGGACTTAGCAAAGCGTTCTTATTGCGAGGTGTCCGGACCAACCAGGCTTACCATTTATAGATACAGTGAAGAAGTTTTACTGTACACATTATTTGTTTATAATTCAATATAACATCTTCCCCAAGGCCTTATCACGAAGCACCAGCAACGCCTCCATGACCCAAAAGGCCTCCACCACCGCAACAGAAATGGACGACATGTTTGACATGTTTGATGATGAGCCACCTGCGAGCACCTCGAATGCTAACAACAATGGGTTCGATGAAGACTTTGCGGCAATGACGGAGAATTCCGAATCGCAGGAGGCGGACGCGTTCTCGCCTGTAGATAAAGGTATTTTTGACTTTGATACAGTGGATCCTCCAATACGAATAATCCGATTTTTTGTTTCAACCAAAATAACTAGCGGTCCTATATACATAATGTCTTTATGAATCTTATCGAATAAGCAAATAATTATTAGTTTTTGGCAGTTTTTCTATGCGTACGATTGAACGAGGTTTTACTGTAGTGTATGCTGTTTTACAGTAATAAAAAAAATGCAATCATGTTGCATGCCTGTATTAGCACGCTATGTACCTGAAATTCCACATTATTATGGATTTTATTTGTTTTTCGTGCTAAATTGGAAATCGAAATTCATGTTTCCATTTCCAATATTTTCTTTTGTTTCCAAAATAAAAAATAGAAATCTACCAATATCATGTAGCTGTACTCATAAGGGTATGAGGCATAATGAACTAATTTCACCACACGGCCTTGTGGCTTAGCGGTTAAAGCGCCTGTCTAGTAAACAGGAGATCCCCGGTTCAAATCCGGGCAAGGCCTTTTTTGATTATGAATAATAATTTTTTAGGTTTTATTTGTATGTTGCTTTAAATTGGAAATCTAAATTCGAATTGCTTTTTCCGATAGTTTCATTTGCTTTCCAAAGAAAATTACCAATATCATGTCACTATCAATTTCATGAGGTATATGAATATCGTTCCGCAGCAAGGCCTTGTGGCTTAGCGGTTAAAGCGCCTGTCTAGTAAACAGGAGATCCCCGGTTCAAATCCGGGCAAGGCCTTTTAGTCCCCCCAGCCAACCAATTTGTCTGAGGGCTATTGCTATCCCCCATTCCGTCCGTCCGTATGTCCGTCTGTTAACATTTGAGATGCAATACTTTGTCCGCGGCACTTTGATGAAGCCTTTTTCTTACAGTTCTGATACTTCCCAGAGTAAAAGAATGTATATTGCCGATGTGCGACGTCCAGATATCAGTTTGATCGACCAAAAATTGTCGAATTTACGGAGGTGGAAAAATATCAGGTTTTTTAACAACACTTTGTCCGCGACTCTTTCCTATGAAGCCTTTGTTCTAGGGATCTGAAGCCTCACACAGTTATGCATATAAATTACAAATGTGCAACCGTTGCCAACGTCGAAATTTCAGATTGATCGATAAATTTTTTTTCAAAATTGCGGCGGTCTGAGCATAGAACATCGAAAAATATTACGTGTATATCGTGACGTTGTGAGGACTTCGTTGTGTGAACAAATATGTAAGGGAAACAGTGCTATGACGACGTTGTGAGAAAGGCGTTGCGAGAAAGACGTTGTGGGAAAGACGTTGTGAGAAAGATGTTGTGAGAAAGACGTTATAAGAAAAATTGTTTTCACAATCTACTTTTAATCGACAAATATTTGTGATAAAGAATGTATTGCTTAGGCTGAGGGCCCTGCATCTGATGTCTATGTTTGATAATTTACAGTTGATTTGTCCATGTGTGTATTAGCACGGTTTATATATGTACATGTACATGTATCTGCAATCTCATAAATCTTATCGGATAGACTAAGATAAATTAAGCCGAACAGTTTTATCGGTTCTGATGTGTTCGGTTTATTAACGAGCTTCTACTGTATTGGTTTACAGTCATTACAACACTATTGCAATTATGTTACGGGCGTGTATTAGCACGCTATGTACCTTAATTCAACATAATTATAGATTTGATTTGTATTTCGTGCTAAATTGGAAATCGAAATTCATGTTCCCTTTTCCAATATTTCTTTTGTTTCCAAAATAAAGAATAGAAATCTACGAATATCATGTCGCTGTTCTCATTATGATATGAGGTATAATTAATTATTTTCACCACACGGCCTTGTGGCTTAGCGGTTAAAGCGCCTGTCTAGTAAACAGGAGATCCCCGGTTCAAATCCGGGCAAGGCCTTTTTTTCACTATGAATAATAGTGATTTTATTCATGTATGGTATAGTACGTTCTATATCTGCAATTATTCCTCTTATACATTTTAGGGTTTATTTGTATGTTGTGTTAAATTTGAAATCGAAAATTTTATTGCCTTTTTCCGATAGTTTCATTCGCTCACCAACTGAAAATAACCATATCATGTCACTATCAATTTCATGAGGTATATGAATATCATTTTGTATCAAGGCCTTGTGGCTTAGCGGTTAAAGCGCCTGTCTAGTAAACAGGAGATCCCCGGTTCAAATCCGGGCAAGGCCTTTTTTACTAGGAATAATAGTGATTTTATTCGTGTATGGAATAGTATGTGATATATCGGCAATTATTACTCTAATACATTTTAGGGTTTATTTGTATGTTGTTTGAATCGGAAATCGAAATTTAATTCAAATTGCCTTTTTCCCATAGTTTCATTTGCTTACCAAATGAAAATAACCATATCATGTCGCTATCAATTTCGTGAGGTATTTGAATATCATTTTGTATCAAGGCCTTGTGGCTTAGCGGTTAAAGCGCCTGTCTAGTAAACAGGAGATCCCCGGTTCAAATCCGGGCAAGGCCTTTGTTACTAGGAATAATAGTGATTTTATTCGTGTATGGAATAGTATGTGATATATCTGCAATTATTACCCTAATACATTTCAGGGTTTATTTGTATGTTGTTTTGAATCGGAAATCGAAATTCAAATTGCCTTTTTCCCATAGTTTCATTTGCTTACCAAATGAAAATAACCATATCATGTCGCTATCAATTTCATGAGGTATATGAATATCATTTTGTATCAAGGCCTTGTGGCTTAGCGGTTAAAGCGCCTGTCTAGTAAACAGGAGATCCCCGGTTCAAATCCGGGCAAGGCCTTTTTAGCCCCATCCCCCCTCTCCACCCAAACAATTTGGCTGAGAGCTATTGCTACCCCACATTCCGTATGTCCGTCTGTTAACATTTGAGATGCAGTAGTTTGTCCGCCAGTTTTGTATGAAGCCTCACAGTCACACAGTTAAAGCATATACAGACACCTCCACAAGTGTGGAAACTTTTGTTTGGAAGGATAATTTTCATATTTTGAGAAGTACCTTTTTCCTGAAAAGTTACAGGGTACTAGACTAACCCTTAAACAAGGAATAACACAAAAATCCGTTCGCGGATATCGCATACTGTATTTGTTATGCGACTTTTGCGACGACGGGTATCACCCCAAAAAACGACAAACAAGCGTATATGCAGTGTACTAATGCGTGTGTTACAGCTATGGGCTCTTACGCTAAGAGTGCATTATGGCCTTTTGGCAATAGGGCTTTTTGTCATTTTTTGGGATGACACCCGTCTTGGTAAAAGTCGCATAACAAATAAAGTATGTGATATTCGCGAAACCTTTTTTTTGTGTTATTCATTGTTAAAAGACAGGTCTAGTATCCTGTAGCTTTTCAGGAAAAAAACTATGTCTCAAAATATTTGAATTATTCCCCCAAACAAAAATTTCCACACTTGTGGAGGTGTCTGTATGTTGCGAATGTACAATGTCAAAGTTTCAGTTTGATCGATAAAAGTGGTCGAAATTACGGCGGTCTGAGCAAAGAACATCAACAAAGATTACGCGTATATCGTGACGTTGTGAGGACCTTGTTATGTGAACGAATATGTGAGGGCAACGGTACGGTGACGACGTTGTGAGAAAGACGTCATGAGATGGACGTTGTGAGAAAGACGTTGTGACAAAGACGTCGTGAGAAAGACGTTCGTCGTTGTGAGAAAGACTTTGTAAGAAAAATTGCTTTCACCATCTACTTTTAAATGGCAAATATTTGTGATAAAGAACGTATTTCATATGCTTGAGGACTTTGCATATCTAATGCCTATGTTTGATAATTTACAGTTGATTTGTTCATTTGTTTATTAGCACGGTATATAGCCTACATGTCTACATGTATCTGCAATTCTTCGATATTTTATGTTTGATTTGTTTTAAAATTGGAAATCGAAATTCAAGTTGCCCATTTCCAATGTATTTAATTTGTTCTCCAAATGAAAACTAAGAATATAGTGACACTGTATTAATAATGTATCTTTACACTTGGTAAATAACAAGGCCTTGTGGCTTAGCGGTTAAAGCGCCTGTCTAGTAAACAGGAGATCCCCGGTTCAAATCCGGGCAAGGCCTATTTTGATAACTGATTCAAATATTCTTTGTCACATTTTATTCTACGTTGAAACAAATTTTATCAACTTGCAGCGAGTGTATTTTTTTTGGAACTAAACATAAAAAAGATCAATATTGAGCTATAAAGATATTACATTTTATAATTTGAATTCATTACTGAGCATTTTATGGATAAACACTTGCCGACAAGCAGGCATTTAACTGCATGTATTAAGCTCCACGTTATTTGAAGTGCTTGATTTTTTTTCTCACAAAACTTGTTTTTTCTTCAGGCAGCGAAAGCCTATTGTCAAGAAGCTGCCTTGGAGAAAAAGATACTCTAAAGCTAGAGCTGGTGCGTCTGTTGTGCTTGTGGATTTCTGGCAAAGGTCACCAGGGGTCATCCGTTGACCTCTTACAACCACAAATTACGACAGAGCAGGTGGCAGATCTATTGCTGGATTTGATTGATGAACAGTATGATTGGGATGTCAATAGGGCATATGACATTCAAATGGTAGGTTCTAAATTTTGAAGGTTCGATCATGCTAAGTTTTGTGGTTAAGAATAAAAGCTCTAATGACTTATGATATGACATACCGTAACATATTCATGTTTGTGTTTTGTTCGGTTCGTGTAAGTTTTTATCTATTTGAATTTCTCAATATAATGAGACTGTATGTGTTTCTTTCGCAGATGGAAATGATTATTGAAGAATTATCATGTCCAAATAACGAAATGACTGAAGATTCAATGGAGTGCTTCCTGGAGGCTTTACGGTATGTTTCATAGACGACTTTTTATGATAGACTTCTGCCATATTTACGGTACAGTATATAATAGCATAATTATATGTACTATATCTATTTAAAAAAAAAACATGATGTACCAACTTTTTGATTTTTTTGTTGATTTTGTATGCCTATTCTTATTCCCCCTGCGAAACCTAATACACTATCCATTTAACTACAGTACGATTTGTAAGCACCACCGCAAGGACCAGGCCCTATGCGCACTGGTTCTCCGTCTTCTTGCTCGACTGGTGCCTCATCTCTGTCAACATAGCGACAGTCAATCCATGCGCATGTCACGTGGTATTGCACTGAGTATATTGAGTGTGTTCTGGAGATACAGTCAGGAGGGACAGTATGGTGGTGAAACAAGGAGGGCGCTGGCGAGTGCCATGGCAGTTTTCGCTCAGGTAAAAAATGCATAACTGGTGTTTTAATGGCATATTGGAACATTTGTACCTCAATTCTCCAGTTTACGATTAGGTCAATATTGCTAAAGATCGAAATAAATGTTTGATTCAGTCATATGCAATGGACCAATGTGACCCAATGTGAATCCCCATGCAATACATTACTATATTTGTACCGTAAGGCACGGAAAGCATTGATAGTATCACGATAACGAGCGATATATTCAATCGAATTCCGAATAATATTAAACACCTATGTCTATTAAACGGATTATTGTTTACATTTTATAGGAAGATCCCGAGCAAAGTTGGGCCCAATGGAAGAACAAGGCCGCTGGTGACCCTGAACAGTGTGACCTCGTGCATGAAAAGTTTGTTGACTTCGTGGTCGATCCAAGTCATAGCATCCGCCTTATGGTAGCGAGTCAGCTCCAATTGTAAGTCAATGAAGAATGAATACAGAACATATCCCCGTTTTCATTGTCTTAATTTTGTATCAACTCATTTAGCAAATTGAAGTATTTTATTCTATTTTAAAATGTATAGATCATTTAACGGGCTTTCACTATCATCATGATATCATATTTTGATCATCACCTCTTTCTCGTAAAGATTTGATTTGGTATGTATGTATAAAAGAGTCAACCATTTAACTTGCCTCTTTGACTGCAGTCTTTTCGTCCGCGAAACAAAGAACGGAAAAGAACCCTTACCAACTCATCAACAGAACGATTCCTTCGACCTTGTGTATCGGGAACTACAATCGGCACTCAACTTACAGGTACAATTTAACTTGCAAGTTAGCTTTGAAGGTGACATTATTTTATGAATACAATGTAAATATTAATGAAATTTCGAAAAATGCTAAATCGATACTAAAACACTTGAATGCTTGAATGCATCTTGTAACTCTCGCACAATCGGAGCACTAATTAATCGGCAATCAGTGTCATTCAGTGTATGTCATAAGTTTCGGAACCTTTTTGAATTCAATACGATCGAATGATGTCTAACTCAAGGTCTAAATAGGAAAGCTGACATTGCGTAGTGGTAAGGAATTCGATCAGTAAGCGGGACGTTCGGCTACCATATGAAATATCATAGCACTCAAAAGTAAGTTTAACGCATTTTGACCAAATACTATTTTTAAAGAGTTTTAGTCCTAACTCACCATTTAGCCGTGTAAGAACCAGCATTTCATTACTTCATATTCAAATAACATTTTGGCGGGTTTACAAAAATATCAATTACATATATATATATATATATATCATTTCCAGGCTCGTCTCAGTCCGGATGAGCAAGTAGACGAGACGCGCAACCGCACAAGTAGTATGCTACACACCTTGTGCACCATGGCGTGTCACAGCCTTGTGTGCGAGAAGAAGGCCGTGTTCGCCATATGTCAGATGGCCAAAGAACGCAACTTAGCCGAGCCGCTGTTGCAAAAGGTAGTGCATACCTCTATATACTTGGTGATTTTATCGGGTTTATTGTGTGGTTATATTTGGTGATTTTTTGTTACGCTCTTATCTGAAGTTAGAATACTATTCAAGAAATAAGATAAGAAAATATGCAATTTCAAAAATAAATTAATTGACAAATAATACCTTAATTTCCACAAATATTTAAATCATATTTATATGTGTCAAAAGTGGGAAAAAAATGCCAGCATGTTACCTAACCTAAACGCAGGTTCTAGCTCGGGTCGCGACGCATCTCCAATACAGCGACACTCGTAGTCTGATGGCGTCGCATCTCCCCTACATTGTCCAGCAGTGGCAAGAAAGTGACTATGACGTTATGGAACTGCCATATCAACTGCTTGGCTTTAAACAGAAACTGTCTTTCTTTAAGTTAGTAATTTTCAGAATGAATATTTTATGGTATTAATTAATATAAATTGTAATCTTACCTAGCCACTCCGTATGCTTAGATGCTTCTAGGGTCGATAGAAAAAGTGTGTCCAGGTGCCTTATATGTCACTGCATGATGTACATATTTTATTGTAATGGTTTGCGAAGCTCTGGTTAAGTATGGTCATAAGTATTACTATGAGTTTAAATGACAAATGCGTAAAAACAAATAATATTTTCTCACAATTGAGGTATTGAATGTATTTGAACTATAATATAACTTGCTTAATTTGATCAATAACCCTTTAAATCATGTCCTTCCTCGTTTTTGTTTGCAGAGAGCACCACAAATTCATCGTCCCCTGGCTTGTAATGGAGCGCCAATACGAAGCCCTTCAAAAGGTCGCCCGCCTCCTCAACGCAGACCCCTCACAACTTCTCGAAGTCTGTGTCGTTCCAATTTTAGTTCATATTCTACCTCACTTTGCCGTTTCGAAATCTGCGAGTCTATCGCAAAGACCTGGTGCACAAAGTCGATCGCAGCACGCCACTAAGGCTTATGAGGCTCTTCTGCAGCACGTCAAAGAACAGGTTCGTATATTCGCTGTATTTTAGATGACCTATTACGTTTGCATCGTTTTTGTGCTAAGTGCAGCGTAAGGGAGTCTGAGCTTGAAGTTGACACATTTTTATGAGCTTTTCTTTATTTGAAAAAAAAATCCTAAATTTTCGAGATACATATTGTAAGTTGAAACCTGAATATCGTTTCAATATCGGATTACTTTATACTCGATAATTTGAAGGTGGTCTTGATTGGGAAAGTTTGAGGGCACACAACCAGACCTGCCCCGGTGTAAAGATTTCAAGCTACCCCCAATTTGAAGCTACCCCCCGGTAATCTGAAATCGATTTCAAGCTACCCCCACGGTAATTTGAAATCGATTTGAGGCTACCCCCACCGATTTGAAACTACCCCCTCCAATTTCTTTTAAATTTTAGTTCTTTTTTCTTCTTTTTTTCATCTTGTAAGGTTATTTTGTATCATATGAATTTGCACTAATCTCTAAAACCCAAAGGGGTTGTGCACGTCGCATAAACAAATGGTTATAATAGTATGACACAGATCCCAACTGATCCCCTGAGTATGTTTGCTTGTTCCATGTTCACAGTCACACATGCTTGGATGTACTTAATAATTGGTATACCATTGTTTTAATTTATAGTATTTGAATTCTGCAAAAACACATAAATAACACGTTTTAAACTCTTATTTTTATTTTCTCAACTAACATATTTATCTAAACGTTTTGCCCCATATACATCAATATTTTTCGACGTTGCCGACTCGAAACATTTATTTTGATATTCAAATCACGCATTCATCTAAACATTTTGCGACAAAACATCAATATCAAATATGATTTATTTGTGGACATGGAACAAGCACACAGCGTCCTCTGAGTATACGGGATCAGTGCCATACCTTAACGGCCCTTCTATTGATACAACGCGCATAACCACCTTTTTTAGGCTTAAGGTATTAGTGCGCCACAATTTGATGTCATATGACCTTATTATATCGATTAATTACCTATTTGATTAATAAAAAAATAAAATAAAAATACAAGGGGGTAGTTTCAATTCGGTGGGGGTAGCTTCAAATCGATTTCAGATTACCGTGGGGGTAGCCTCAAATCGATTTCAGATTACCGGGGGGTAGCCTCAAATCGATTTCAGATTACCGGGGAGGTAATAACTAGGGGGGTAGCTTGAAATCGTTACACCGGAACCTACCGTAATTTTCCGCGTATATAACGCACCCGCGTATAATACGCACCCCGACTTTTGCCCTCAAAATGTCAAAATATTAATATTTCCGCGTATAATACGCATCCCGAATTCGGTAATATTGTTGCTCTATTTGTCGCTTAATTTTCAGTTTTGACCATATGAAATTATATACATCCCAATTATAGAAAATCCTCGTAGGTCGATTTTTCAACTATCGTATAGATTTTTTTTATGTTAAATATGCGACATTATGTTATTACCATTTACGCAAATGATAGACAGATAAACTACTAAAAAAAACATATGAAAATATTTATGTTCGATGTTTCCGTGTATAATACGCACCCCGACTTTAGGCCAGCTTTTCGAAAAAAAAAAAAATGCTTATTATACGCGGAAAATTACGGTACCCAATTTTAACGTAGCCCAACTTAACATACCGGAGTACGTAAACTATATCTCCATATATATATATATATATATATGTGCAGGTTGTGGAACAGCAGATCGTAAAGAACATGCCTGAGTTGGTTGTGAATGTGCTTATGACGCTGCGTGCTCCTGGTCCAAGGTATGAGTTTGAAATATTTCAATAACTTAATAAAAGAATGATTAGCAATCACGCATATTTGTATCCAAATGATATTAGCCATTTTTAGTATTCTTTTGAATTGTACATGTAGCACTGTTTCCATTCAGCTATGGGATACGCAATTGGGATACGATGCTTAATTATCCATGCACAATTGCGAAAAAAAACAAAGACTTATACATAATAAGCGATACTTAACATGGTAAAATGTGTCCGTTGTGTTAGAACATACGAACACAAGGCTCGTTGAATCTTGATAGATTCAAACAAAATTTCTTATCTTTTTTTCAGGGGCTGTGATCCGGAGCCAAACCCACCGTGCCTTAATGTTGAAGAGATCGAATGTACTGTGTCCTACATTAGCACGTGTCACAAAGCGAAATCTCTTGTTTCGGGAGTCGCTAAACAACACCAGGTAGGATTGGTCTTATTTTCGTCTGATAAATGTTACAACTCGCATTTTAATAAAATTGTTTAACTAATAAAATATACGCGCCCGATGAGGGACTCGAACCCGCGACCCTCAGATTAAAAGTCTGATGCTCTACCGACTGAGCTAACCGGGCGCTCATTGAAACTCATAATGAAGTATGTCTCGATTATTTCATATAATTCATGAATATAAGATGCCATGCATGACATAATAAACATCAAAATATAAAGATAAATACAGAAAAAAAAAAACATTAATATGTAAATTCTATCTCTGAATGAATAATGAAATATCAAAAATGAAACATACATGTATCAAAATAAAATCTACATGTACATGTATTATATATGATTTAAAATTTTAAGTGAGCATAATGTGCGTTCTTTATATCCAGGGATGCACCTTAGTGGCCGTCGTTTCGATTGCGCGAGTGTCGTTTTAGACGACACCCGCTTGTACGATTGTCAATTTGATGGAAATCTACACTGCAAAATGATTTTTTTCCCGAATGCCTATAAAGAAATATGTATATCAAATATACGGCATTTGTAAGTTTAAAATCGCGCGTAAATGTCGTTTCGAGTATTGTTTCGGAAGGGCGACCGTCGATTTCTTTTTGTAAAGCTACACTGCTGTTAATCGTTAAACCAAGCATATCTTATCCCAAACCCATACGTTTCATTTAATAATTTACTTCAACTTCAGGATGGCATCCAAAAGATCCTGCTCGCCCTTGCAAAAGCCATGCGTTTAAACCACGTGATGCACGAGAAATGGAGAGTTTTGCACATGTACAAATTATTTGTCGACCTCCTGTTGCGAGAGTTCCACGACCAACTAGGTGGCAGCTGGGCCTTTGTCCTCAGAGATACGATTCATACGCTGCTGTATAGTGTGGCCAATGCGGGAAGCAATGCAAAACATAGGTAAGAATTTGCATGTGTTTTTGGCATATTCATTTGATGTAAATGTGTAAATCGCTTTTCACCGTTAAGGAGAATTTGATGCAAAACCATTTGGTCTATATTTTGTTCTGATGTTTAATTTGTTTTTAGAATTAGTTTGCATGTTTTACTTTCTCTCCTTTTTATTTTGATCCATTAGCATTTTTGATATGGTAAACATCAACTTATTACATTAGCATATACATGTATGTACATTTATTGTTTCAGCAAAACGCAATTCGCCTCATATGACACTGAATTCATTGTGATGTGTTTGGAAATCCTTGCGAGTGTGTGCAATGTAGGCGTCGAAAACTGTCCCAAGGTATAATTTGAAATTATTCGCGGTCGCAGCTGCAATGCATTTTACAATGAAAGGAAATGATCAGCATATTAATGAATGATTAGATAATCATACGCTGTAATTAGATAATCAGACATTTACATTTCAATCAACAATCATTGTTGTTTTTATGGCCCACCAGTCCTAAATCTGTATTGAAAGGTTAAATGCCATTTGACATCAGCAGTTTTTCATCTTAATATTTCTTCTTCTGATAGTTCTGTTTCCTTCTAATTAAGCCATAAACATATATTCATTTTACTTATCAATGTGTGCAAGGTTAGGAAAACAAGTTTTGCGTATTTTATTTTGATTCGTCCTTTGAATTATAAATCTAAAATTATGATGTGTCGGCTACGGAAGCATGTAATTTATTCTTTAACATAAAATGTAATTTTACATATATATCATACGTTTGTATATATTTTTTTTCAGGAACTGGGTATGTTCTTATCCACCATGGTGGCAGTGTTGTCTCCTTTGATCGAAAACGACGGAGATATAGGTGTTAAGGTAAGAATGTTATTTAAGATGACAAGCCATAGATTGTGTGCGTCGATTCACCTATTATCGAAATGTTATATTACATAAAGTGTAGAACTTAATTAAGTCATACGTCTCAAATCCCTGTTCACTTATAGATAATCCAATTCTTAACAAGTCTTAAAATTATCCATGAATAATACGAAGGTATTTCGGTCAGTCGTATCAATGTAATATAAACATAACAAATATAAAATAAGCATTTATTTCGAAATTGAAAAGCGAAATAGCATTGAATTATTACACGCTGCAAAATCATGTAGGATATACTTATAATCTTTAGAACTAAAGTTAAGTCTAATAAGGCACTTTATAGTAAAAAAAACAAGGAAGTATTTGTGAAACACGATAAGGCCCCAACCGCCCCCAAACTCGAAGGGGTTGGGTTTTTTGTAGATTTAAAATATATTTTCTATGAAAACCACTATTTTTTGCCAATTTGACAACTTTCGGTCGGGTGTTTTTTGACCAAAATGGTCAAAAGGCACATGTACGGACCAAGACCTTTCATTTGAGCCTATAACCAAGTCTCTATGACCTTCCGTTCAAAAGTTCAAGCCCGTACAAGCTCAAGTCTTGAAAACCGCTATTTGGAATATTTTGACCTATTTGACCACTTCCGGTGGGGTGTGTTTGACCGAAATAGTCAAAAGGCACATCTACGGACCAAGACCTTTTATTTGAGCCTATAACCAAATCTCTATGACCTTCCATTCAAAAGTTCTAGCCCGTACAAGCTCAAGTCTTGAAAAACCACTATTATAGGCTATTTTGGCCAATTTGACCACTTCCAGTCGGGTGTTTTGACCGAAATGGTCAAAAGGCACATCTACGGACCAAGACCTTTCATTTGAGCCTATAACCAAGTCTCTATAACCTTCCGTTCAAAGGTTCTAGCCCCTACAAGCTCAAGTCTTGAAAAACCACTATTTTGGCCAATTTGACCACTTCCGGTGGGGTGTGTTTGACCGAAATAGTCAAAAGGCACATCTACGGACCAAGACCTTTCATTTGAGCCTATAACCA